>NMUG010006080.1:0-12776 GCA_002855965.1 Monotropa hypopitys | reverse complement strand
CAACTTATTACTTTATTATAATTATTATAATAACTATTATTATTATTACACAATGACTTTTCAGTACACAAACTGATGATGTGGTTGAATGTGCTAAAAAAGAAGACAAAAATGTGAAGACAAATGCTACCTACTCTCATCACTTCAGTTGACCATTTCTTTCTTCTCCACGTTTGGGAATCAGCCCTCTTGTTCCAAAAAGGTTTTGATGTATGGATTAGCTGAGAAGTCTTGACTCTTCCCAGGTCATGAACCAAATCAACTGCCCAACCAAAAGAATGTTGTTACTGAGACGACTCTCCCACTCTCACCTTATGGTCAAAATTACGTTCTAATTTAAGAAATATATCTCTACAGAAAGGGGCAAAAACACACACAACCTGCTGTTATGTCTCGTGTTCAACTGGGATTCTAATTCTAGAATTTCTACGGAAATCAAGAGTACTACACCCTTTGCTGTGAAGATTGCACTCTTATTGAATTGTTCATAAACTTCATTGCTCTATTGGTATTTATTACTCTCGGAATTGCGTTCAAGCTTTCCACAGCCCGTTGAGTGCAGCAAGAGCTATACCCATTTTTCACAAACATAAACCTTGTCAAAATCATCAAACTATATACAGAAGAGAACATTTACTATAACATTTGAGATCACACACAACCAAAAGAGTTGATTGGCAATTTTATTGAACTTGATTGACAGTTTTAGCCTTTAGGCACCACCAGTGACACAAGAGAAGAACCTGTGGCTCCCAAAGCGCACCAGCTGGTTGGGCTTCGTGATCACCGTATCTTCTGCTGCAGAAAACCTACTAGAATAGTCGGTTATGGATGAATTGTGTCGACGATGGTGTTGTTGATGGGCGTCGCTAATACTTTGAGCAGGAACACCACCAATGGCAGCGGCACTATTCTTCTTAATTTCGATCTGGGGTGGTGTTGAGTACTGGTAGCTGAAACCTTGGGGATAGAAATCTGAGATGTTATAGGTTTGAACATCGGCAGATGAGGAGAGAGACTTGTATTTTCGGCGAGTCTGGTTCTTCTTTAGGGTCTTGCATACTAGAGGGATTAGACCTTCCATTTCTCAACTCTCTCTCTCTCTTGTGTGTTTATTTCTTTGAGAGGGAAGAAATGAGCAAAATGACGACGAAAATGTTATTAACACATCATAATTTACATTATCTGTGTGGCACATTTTGATTGGTTGGAATTTTTGTTTTTGAACTATTATAAAAAATTCTAGACAATCAAAGTGTGTCACACAGGCACGATGTACACATAATGTACAATGTGATATGTTAATAGCATTGCTCAAATGAAAATATTTGAATACTTTTTGGGCATCTTTTTTAATGTATGTGGTGGATGTGAATGTATTTTTTTTATGGTGCATTTTCGTTTGATACATACGAGTGTATTCCAGATGGTAACAGGGTATGGCCGATTAGATTCATCTTTGCTTAGTTTTGGGACTCGAATCCTGGCGGTGATCAGAGATCACATTGTGTACCTAAGTGTACAGGTAAGATCACATATTTAGGGACCGTTTGGAAAGTTCCGGATTTACTCCTTCACGTGCTTTTGGGTGACGGAAGTGATGAGCCCATCAATGATGGGGTAATTAATTTTTTAGAAATATACAACTAATAAAATTGATGCTTGTGTATAATACATGATTTGAATTGCTTTTTGATTTGGATATAGATAAAGGAGTCAACCCAATGCATAACGTTTACACCACAAAAACCCAATCCATAACTAATCATCAATTCATTACTTTATTAGTTTCAAATTCTTTTATCTTATCCTTGGTGTTTGCTCCATACCTCCAAATTTTCTTTATTAATTATTTTATAACACAAAAAATAGACTTATAATATTTTAAGCTTGAATGATAGGATAATCATAAAATTGTAAACATTTACACATAAATAAGGGTTCTTTGTTTATAACCATATTATTTTCCATCAATTGGAAAACAAAAATTGATTTTTATCATAGGAAGAAAAAGTTCATTTTCCTAATATTTTCCATCGACTGAAAAATATAAAAAGAAATATACATTAGTTGGGAGACAAAATGGCGAGATTAACTACCCATGATCACCAGACAATTACTCCACATATTTCACTTTAACAAGTATCAAGTAGTTTCCAAGCATTATGGGAATAGTTATTAAGAGGATTTGTAGAGAAATATTTCAAATTCAAATGGGTGTTAACAAGAAAGGAGAACAACAAAAGAATCGCCTAGAGGGACTTATTTTTTTCTTTGTATTAGGAGTAGTATTAACTTGTAATATTTCTTCACATCGATTAGGATTATTCCATGTCGATTTGTATCTCTACTTGAAGATAATAAAAGTTCTTTTATTGGTCTTCAATTCCATTCCATTCTATCCACGTTTGTTTCCAAAGAAGTCCCGAAACAAGACAAGGAACCAGATTCCACCTTACGTCCCACACATAAATTCCAGTAATCGCATATTCCTGTCAATTCAGACATAAAAGGAATTGTTTTTGAAAACAATTTTTGGTGCTAGAAGGAGGGCATACTTTGGAAATTAATTTGCAATGGAACCAAAAACTAGAAGAGAAGGCCAACCATTATTGGATGGTAATCCAGACACCACAATTTCTACCAACACTAATGGTGGAAATAGTGGAAATAATGCTGACCACAGAAACATTGAGATAAATTCAGAGAAAAGGATTTTAGAACTTGGTTCATCAAGTGGTACAGAGAAAGAATTACAAGACATAATCCAACAGTTTGTAAGAATTATGAACAATCTAGAAGATGAGATAGCCAGAAAATTACTGTCTATGCTCAAGGCTGTTGTCACACAAGCACACCTAATATTTGAACTGCCAATTAATGTGCATGCCAAACCAGGAGCAAATATTGGGCAATCAAGTTTAGAAATGAAAATACCTTATACATATGTATTTGATAACCCTATGTTTGATTTAGTTTGTACTGGAGCAAATCAAATACCTGTTGGAAATAGGAATTCTGATTCTAATCAAAGTTTTTATCAAAGCATACCCAATTTAGTCCCTTTAAATATAAGGAGAGGATTGAATCATTCATATGCATATGATATAGAAAGTGGGGGCTTAAATCCTAATTAAAAAATGAAATTCGACAGAACCAAAATAGTTCAAACATGAACGGTTTGGATTTTGGCCAAGACAATCTAAATTTACATATACACAACCCACCATTAATGCCTAACCCTAATAGAAAAAGGCAAGAAAATCCTTATAATTTGAGGCCAGAATTCCCAGATCAAATGGAAAGACCAGAAGGTTTCCCAATTGGAAAAAACCAAGAGCCTTATTTGAGGGCTCAACTTGTAAATATCATACAAGAAATGTACGATCCTGAATTAAAAAGATTTGAAAAATCAATGTTTAAAAGACCATATCTAAATTGGGTTGACAGTGTGCCTTTCCCTAGGCATTATAGAATTCCTAATTTATTCCTTTTTAATGGAGAAGGAAATCAGTCGAGGGTGAAACATATAGGGAGATTTTTCCTACAAATAGGTGAAGCAGATCTAGATAAAGCATTAAAATTAAAATTATTCACTCATTCTTTGACTAAGACTGCATTCTATTGGTTTATAAATCTTCCCCCAAATTCTATTCATTCATGGATAAAAATGGAGGAGCATTTCCATGCTCATTTTTTTAGGCATCAACGAGAAATTTCAATAGCAGATTTGGCCAAAATCAAACAAAGGTCTTCAAAGTCTGACGAACAATATATGACTAGGTTTAAAAGGGTAAGGAATAAATGTAACTTTTTGATTCCAGAGTCTGAAATAGTAAACTTTTCCCAAGATGGGCTTAAGTATGATTTCAAGAAACACTTTAATGGTACTGAATTCAGAGATCTATTTGATTTAACTTCCAAGGTCATAGTGTCACGGCTCGTATTTTCTAACAGTATTTCCGGAATTAAATTCACTACTCTATTCGATCAATGGATTTTAGTGTAGACTCCTTGGACTGTATTGACGATTGAAATTAGGTTTTGGACTCCTCCTTAGTTCATTCATATTGTTCGTGGTTGATTCGAGGTGTCTCGGGGAAGTTCCGGGGACCCTTGGCTTGAAAAACTTAGCACCAAGAGGAGTTTGCATCGGTGCAAAGTGGTCTTGCATCGGTGCATGAGATTTTGGAAGTTTGCATCGGTGCATAGAATGGCTACACCGGTGCACAAACCTTCTGCTCACTTCTTGGCAGGTTTGCATCAGTGCAAAGGGGAGTTGCACCGGTGCACAGACTCACTACTTTATGTTGGAACAAGTTGCATCGGTGCAGGAAATGTTTGCACCGGTGCAGAATCATTCTGTCAGATTTTTAAGCTAGTTTGCACCGGTGCGGAGAGCAGTTGCACCAGTGCACAGTGTCTAGAATTGGCTCATTAAAGGCATATTTGGTATTTTGCATGAAGAGAGTATATAAGGCTAGAGGAGTTCGAACTTGGGTCTCTCTCCCTCATTTCTCTCAAACCCTAGCCACCCTCTCCCTCTCTCTAAACCTCCATAACCAACCTCTCACTTCTATCCTCCATACCAAGGCCCTAGAGGGCTCAAATTAAGAAATCTTAAGGAGAAAGCTTGTTCTCCTCATCAAGGGCTATCCGACAAGTCCTACATTTTCACCATCTGTCGAGATTTTAGTTTTCGGGCTTCCTCCATCTTCAAGCTTTGAAGTTTTGGTCTTCATCAACGTCGAAGAGCACCTCGAGAGCTATGCGGTGGTGGGTTTGGATCGCGGCGGTGCTGAGGATGTTTTTCGGCGACTTCTCCGACGATGCTCCAGTGGGTAAACTTCCTAATTCCTATTAAGTATATGTGTGTGTGTACATAGGATCCAGGTGGTAGTCATAGTCTAAACATTGCATTTGTGACCTAGAGTTATATTGTGGTGGAATTGAGTGGTGATCTTGTGCCCACTAGGTGTTCAACAAAATTCCCGTGAGAGGGACGATTTGTATTTTGGTGACTTGTAGGTTGATTGGTGGCCATTGGAGTTAGGGGCCACCAAGTGTTCGATAAATTGCCCAAGTGAGTCTTGGGTCGTGCCTTGTAGAATTCGACATTGATTGGGTATGGTAGGACTTATGTGGTTGCGTGGTAGATCGCATTGAGTCCGTATAATTATCGTAGAGTCCTTGGGGTTTGGGTGAGTACCAAATACTCGGTAGAATGTCCTCGACAAGTGTTGTAGTAAAATTGGATGTTTTGGGTGCGTGTACGACCATTGACGTGTTTGACTTGGTTGCCTCCCGTGGATTGGCCAAGGTTGAGTTGGTGGATGGAAATATTGAGTAAGTGGTTCGGTATACCTAAATGAACGTCAAATATGAGGATGTGTCCCACGAGGGCTACTCGTACTCAACCTTGAATCTATTCCTTGGAAACTTTATAATGGAAATGTGATTGAGTAAGTTGATATAAAAATAGTGTGGTTTGATGGCCTTGGTTAGGCATGGTAACAATGATAAAATAAACTGGAAAGAAATTATCTAACGACGTGGAATCATAGGGTACCGGGGGCCCTCCATTGAGTTGGGGAACACCGGAGTGTTTGGTGGGAATAGGTTGCGGTCGTACTTCCCTGGATGGTCGCACCATCCATGAAATTATGCACAATGGGAATAGACAGATGTCGGACTTCCCCGGTGGTCGCGCCACCACGTTGAGAATAATGGGGGCGTAGCGTAGCCCTCCCAACGGGTTGGGGAATAACGAGGGGAAAGAATAGTGTGCCGATGAACCACTATACCGGACCCAATCAAATATGATATGACTTCGAAAACATGATGAATGAAAGATTGGGATAACTTGGAAGGGTCTTGGTTAGATGGCTCCACGGAGTATGCATTGTGAAAGATTGGGATAACTTGGAAGGGTCTTGGTCAGATGCCTCCACGGAATATCCATTGTGTATGAAATGAGACTATAGTGAAATTCCAATATCAATCCATAGTATAGGCTATGGAGAATCAATCAATGAATGGAAAGAAAGAAATATCTCAAACATCCAATATGGCATATGAATCCAATACGTGACGATAACGGTAGTTAGTGAATTACGTGAAGTAAGCTAGTGTTGATGATCTTAGTTTTGCTTTGGTTTAGGATCCTTAGTTGATCCTTGGAGTTGCTTGGCCTTAGTGGTAGAGTTGGTGTTGAGATTAGAGGTTGCGTCTGTTGGACTTGGGATGTTGTACCCTTTGTACTCACTTGGTGTTGATGTCTTGGTTAGACCCACTTTGTTGGCATTACGCCTACGTCACTGTTGCCTTGAGTTAGGTTTACACTACTTGCACATTGGTTTCTTTACTATTCTAGTACTTTGCTTGTGGACACGTAGGCACGCACCACATGTGCATGCTTGGTAGTAGTTAGGGGTTTTCTCACTGAGCCGTGGTTTGCTGAGACTCTCTTTCTTTTCCTTTTTCTAGTCTGTGTTGCAAGGCTAGAAGAACTTGGAGTTGGAGTTAGCTGCTGGATTTTCTTGGGCTCGGCTACTTCGGTTTTAGTGGCCTCTCTTGTACCTTACTTTTCAGTTGTAGTACTTCCAGTTGTTTTTCATTTACTTTGTACTTATAGTTCTTTGTTCACTGTAGCAGTTGTAGTAGGACAGTACTTGTACTTCATTTCCATTCTTTACTTTGTTGTACTTCTACCTTATACTTCTCTATGAATGTGATGATAAATTCAACTGTTTGTATCTGTATGGCAAGTGGTTATATCCCCTGTTTATTATTAAAACTGTATTTTTTTAAAAAAAATGGTTTGAAAATCCGGGGCGTGACAACTTGGTATCAGAGCTTTCGGTTCAAATACCTTGGAGCCGTGGGGAGACACTTAGTCTCCATGGATTTTCTTTGTCATTACATTGTTCTTCGTTCGTGTCTGTGTGCTTGATGTGCTCTATCGCATCATGGCCTTGTGTCTTTGAGGTATCTTGTGTGTTTGTCTCCTTCCGTGAATGTTGAGTTTCTCCATCCTTTGAAAGTCGAGTATTGGTCTCTTGTGGCAAACCTAGTTGCCTTGCGGTGTTTAGGTGCTCTCGTGTCTTCGTTCCTAGTGACCATGGTGTACCTTTGCGGTTATTGGTCGGTCTTAGGATCATCTGTTTCGTTAGAGTTGAGGTTGTGGTTTGTGATAAGATGAGATGTGTGGAAGTGTTCGAGGATTGTTATTATGGTTATTCCTCATCTTGCCATTAGTAAGGCAGAACTTGGGTCTTATCGGCACATTATATTGATATTTTGGTGACCTTGGCTTTGGTTTGGTGAACAGTGATATCTCTTGGAGCCCTTTTGTTTCAAAGTTGGTTGTTTTTCCATGTTGAGGTATTAACACTCGTGTGGTTGTTGGTGAAATAGGCCTTATGGTCCATTCGAGCAAGTGTTTCATTTTCTAATTTGGTAGAAATCTTGAGGCATTACCGAGATTTCCTAGTGTTTTCCTTTAAGGGGTATGACCCGTCGGTCATATCTCTATGCGAAATTGAATTATTTGTGCCCATTTTGGATTTCGTATTGAGGAAGAAATCATCGGTGTCATTTGGAAATCTTTGCATTGTTCCTTGCCCCGTTGGCCGGTAGGTGAAATCTTGATCGTGGTATGTTGCTCTAGTCCTTCTTCTGGGGATTGGAGACGTAGATCGGCGTTAGTTTCGTCGTTGGTGTTTTCCCTTATCTTATGATATCGGTTGCATACTTGTTGTACTCATTCCTTACCTTATGGTTTGGAGAGGCAAAGTTTGGCTTTAGCGGCAAGGTATGTTCAATCTCTTGTGACTTGGTCATCGTTGGTGTTGAAATTCCCTATCGGGGTCTCTCAAGTTTGGAAGGATTGGCTACTTTTCTGTTGTTAGGGCGTGAGTTCCCTTGAGGCTATTGGGATTTAGGCATATCGATCCGTCGGAGTTTAAGTCTTTCCGTAGTCTTGTGAAGAATTTTGAAGTGTCGCCGAGATTTTTGGGATACTTCTCTTTAAGGGGTATGACCCATTGGTCAAAATCTTTTGTAAGATCACCTTAGTTTTGTTAGCCGTAAGTCTAAATCGAAGTGTTGGAGTTATTTCGGGCTAACCGTTGGCTTAAGGTGCAATTCGGGATGCATTCGTCTTTGTCTAGATGTTTCGTATTGTGGTGAAAGTGGTTAGGTTGGCCGTATAAAGTCTTATATCTGGTGGTCGTGTAACACTCCCAGAATTTGAGATATATATATTTTTTGAAATAAACAATGGGAAGTGTTAAATAGGTAAAGAGTACACAACAAAAGGGGTAAGTACTATCTAATACACACACACACACACACACACACACACACACTATACCACTTACTACAACAAACAAATGTCTGCGCTACTCTGATACCAATAAAAAGGGCAAAGAGGGTTTCATAACATAACCCTGTACAACGGTGCCCAAACTAAAAGAAAAGACCAAAATAGGATTTTATAAATTAATCATGTACAAGGTGGCCAACAGAAAATAAAAGAAAGTGAAGTACAACAAAATAAGATCAACCTATCACTACAGCTCAGTCCAGCCTCCAGTCCTGCGAAGGATCTAGTGGCTTCAAGTGAAAGGGACAAGTCCTACAAAAGTAGAGGGTCAGGCACGACCGCCTAGTAGAGATAATCCATCTCCTACCGTCTATAATATTGGGGTGCAAGTGAGTGATTGTGCAAGGAATGAAATGTGACATATGCAATGGATCTCATATTTAAAACCGTTATTTTCTTTCAAATATTTTACTGTCGACTCAACATAAAGTAAAAGCAGTAAAACTAGTATCTGACTAAGACTCGTGAAAGAGAAGTAAAAGTATCCAATGTCTACCAAAATTTTGCTTAGACAAGGCCAGGAGGGAATCGTATCAAGTGTCGAAACTACACAAGTGAAAGACTCATTTTACGTTATAAAAACGTATTCCAATTCCCGTTTATTCTTCCAAGATTCACTTTACTTCCGCACCTCATAGAAATAAGGACAATCACCAAATAATATTGAGTTTAGGCTAGTTCCGTCATTAGGGGCTCGTCAACCACTAAACGTAAAGTTCCTAGTGATTCCCCGGCACACCGGGAGGGCCCAGTCAAACACTCATTGCGCAATGTCGTGGGTGCTCACACTAGCCACCCAAGGTATCCACACTACCCGTATAATCATAGCCAACTCAGGTATCACATTTGATTTCTTTCTGTCACGACTTAGGGCAAACATCCTCCTAGTCGACATGTATTTCCACTACGTGATTTTCCTTCATCATTTTCAACCCTTTTCATTTACACACAAAACGTATATTTTTTCAAACATTCCTTTTTCATCACAAAATGTCCCAATCGTTCACAAAACCGTTCTTTCGTTCAATCCACTACAAAAACGTGTCAAGACTATGTTTTAAACCACCAACCACCCGAGAGTGTCCAACTAGTTAATTTCCTCAATTTGATTTTACAAAACGACGACGATACACTTTTTCATAAATTTGGGGCTTTTCGAAATTAGATTAACAATTGAACGATTGACATCTTAGGGAGTTCATAGATACCCTAGACAACACCTCTACGCGACCAATTGACGCGATCAACGACTTGTGAACGATAAATTCGTACAATGCTCAAAATCATGAATTTAAGGACAATCGCAAGAGAGAAAGGACAAGACCAATACTATACACGAGAGGGATAGAAAACTCTACCTCGTCGGAGCTCCGGTGACGCTCGCCGGAAAAGTTCACCGGAAAACTCCATGATCGCCAGAGTAAACAAAGCCCGCCATTGCGAAGCTCTCGCAATGCTCTATGACGTTTACTAAGACAAAAACATGGAATGAGTAACAAAACTCTAAGAAATCAAGAGAGAGAGAGAGAGTTTTTGGAAGGAGGAAAAACACTTACCGATCCGAGACGATCCGAATACATCAATGCGGAGAGGGTGAGACGAGGAACACCGTTAACTCTTCGCGTTTCCTCCAATTCTTCATGGATTCTCCAAGATTCAAGAGAGAAGTGAGAGAGAATTGATAGGGAGGTAGAGAGAGAGTGTAATGTAGGGTTTTTGGTTGGAGAAGAAGACCAAAATCGTGCCCAAGATATATATAGGGCCCCCACATGAGTGTACCAAACTACCCCTCATTAAAACCCGAAATCTGCACTTCTGGGCTCCGCGACCGGTCGACGATTTTCTTGTACCGGTCGCCACCTCTCTGACCCTCCGCGACCGGTCGGCGATTTTCTTGTACCGGTCGCCAAGGGTTCATCTCCACAGAATTAAATGATTGGATTTTCCGAAAGTATTTTGGCCATAACTTCTTCATGATGATTCCAGTTGCGTTGGATTCGTAATCGAATTCTATACAACTTTCATGAACAAGAAATTCTGATTTGAAGAATGAATCGAGTTGATGGATTTTAAAACGCGATTAATGATTCAATTGAACGATCAACGATCAACGGACATCATGCCGGGGATGCCCAACTCACCCGGACTTACTCAACGATACCTGAAATTTGATTTATTGAATTTATTGAAATTAATGGAAATTGATTAAAATTTCCGGAGTGTGACAAACTACCCTCCTTACAAGAATTTCGTCCTCGAAATTCCTAAGTTAGAAGGACCGAAACAACATGTCACGAGGAGAACGACGTACAAAAGCACCCAACGCTTGGATAAATTCGCAACGAGAATTGACACAACGAGATCATGCTATCCTAAGTGTAAACCCAAGTAATAGTAAAGTCAACAGTGAGATGAACACACGCACGCACTACAGGAGTGACTGAGAATCTCATCGATAGATAAACACCAATATGTAACCCGATTATAAATACCGTTCTGTAGAAACCATCTTACCATGAGCAACTCCTAAAACCACCACCCAAACACAATCCAAAGAACACTATGGAACCCCACTACCTTGCCCAATTCATTTCCCTTGATAAGTACAAATATTGTGGATTTGGTGTTGATTTATCTTTGAAGGATATTAGAATTGCATGTTACCTTTCTTCGGATTTTATAAGTTAACTTCCTTGAATCCCGTCTTAAGTCCATTCCAAGTATTTACGTTCGTTTCATCAACAGATAAGTGTTGAAGTCCCATCATAAGTCTACTCCATATATTATTCATTCGTATCGTAAATGTCCATTGGAACCCCATCATAAGTCCGTTCCAAGGTAGGTGTCAAGTAACCTCGATAGAGGGAAGAGGGTAGTAGTTGGCCGACTAACTAACCCAATTCCTACCTAGCTTTCCCCAAGTAACGTTGGGAGGGCTCAAGTTACCCCCATTGTGCACAATGTCGTGGATGGCGCGACCATCCCGGGAATCCCATCATAAGTCCATTCCCGAATCAACATCAAAGTAACTCTATCGGAAATTCCTAGCCACGGCTAGTAGATCGTAACATCGCGTCAAATATAGTGTCAATGTAGTTCAATGGGCAATACCGCGGGATAGGGCAAACCCTCCTAACCCGGATGGATACCATCTCAAACCATCACCCTGGGGCATGTAACCTCCCAGTCCAGTGAGTTGCCAAAAAGTTATGTAAAAGAAATATATAAGGGTTGGGGCAAAGACCTCACATACCCGAGATGGATCCTCGTACGCCAGCAAACAACGCATGTCAATGTTCCACTTGATTATGTTCACGTGTAGGATTTTGGATTATCCAAGGGTAGTCCTCGTAGGATCCATCCCCGTATTGGTTGTGCATTTCGTTCATTTCGTTCATTTCATGTTTGGGTGAATCCAAAATCATTACCATCATTCTCATAAAGCAAGCCCAAGGCTAGATCAAGTTCCCGAAGGTTTCCACGCCCTTACCAAGGAAGGTCACCCAAATCATAAGACCACCGCAATGACAACACAATCGCCTCGCATTTGAACCTCACATGATATCTCACCAATGCCCATTTCATTCCCAAGGGGATCTCAATCAATGAACGTGGTTATTACAATTTTATTATCATCATTCCAAGTCGACACACAACGACCATCCCCTTTTTACGATTCAAATCATCTAAGTATCCACAAGTAATCCCAATCCTAGCATATCTCCACAAACGTCACATTTTACTATCAATATGGATCACCCAAACATTTACAAAAACATCCCAATCGAATCATACTTATCTTCCCATGACCCATACCACGAGTTGACACGACTTTGATCCCAAGTTACCCAAATCACATTACACTTCACCAAAATCCCGAGTCTTGTTCATTTCAACACAACATCCCCAAATTAAATCCCACAAGTCTTTCTATGCCTCAAGACACCATTAGACACAATAGAGCCCGCAAGTTCACAACTTCGATTCACTTAGACATTTTATCGAACACGTGTCGGACGTATGATTTCAAAGTGCCTAGGCTTAATTTGATGATCAATTTAACACATGCACTCATTCATAATCACAAGGACACCCGTCAACGCTTCTAGCGACACCCGACCAACCCGACGCAAGGTAATTGAATGGGATCAAATAGGAGGACATCCGACTATGCGTGACGAATCAACAACATGATAAATCGACAATATATCAATGGAATTGAAATACGCACACCCACGCATAACAAGTAGGATTTAGAAGTTACCCACCGGATAGTAGTCGGAAAAGTTCGCCGGAGCAATCGCCGGAAAGGTCGCCGCCGCCACAATCCGAACTTGCGAACCTATATACGTCAACGAATAGAGGACAATGTTAGGAACAACGTTTCTAA
>NMUG010006079.1:0-12775 GCA_002855965.1 Monotropa hypopitys | reverse complement strand
AAGATCATTTGGAGCCATTTGATGCATGACCATGCGGTAAAACGGACATATCTTTTAATGTATAGCTCTGATTTCCAATTGTAATATGGCGTTGGAAAGCTATCGAGATGATGCACATTTTGGAAAAAACAAGGGTCTCGACCGGTCGACCAAATTTGGTGTACCGGTCACCAACTTCCAGAGAAGCACCAAAGTAATCTCGATCGGTACACCAAATTGCGTAGATTGGTCTACGCTGTGCAGAGCTACGGGGAACCCCTCATTAATGGCATTTTTGTAATTGTTTGGTGTAGGGACTATATATACCTTGTATATTTCATAGGAACCACGTTTTTACTTCATTATTATCATTGTATTAGGGTTTTGGGGGTGGAGAGCCTCTCTCTCTACCTCCCTCCATCTTCTCTCTAATTTTCTTCAACATCCATAGAGCTTTTGTAAGTTTTTCATTTAGTAAAGTTGTAGCTTATGCCTTCCTCTTTCTCTTAATGTTATTTATGTTATGGCTTGTGTTCTACTTAATGTTTGTTCTTTGTAATTCCATTGATGTACGTAGTATAATGGAGGGCTAGCCTCTCCAGTATGGTCATGGGGTGACTAGCACCCCTCGTTCTAGTTTAGGTTTGACTTCCCATTTGTGTACTTGATTGTGGTGGATTTTGGGTGTCTTGTGTTCATGCTCTCGGTCTTGATTTAGTGGTGTTATTATTTTGATTGGATGCGGCCATTAACGTGGCACGTACAATACTTGATGCGATGTCCCACTAGGTGCTCGATGAAATGCCTCAATGAACAAATTCCCCTAGAACTCACTCTATCCTTAGATTATTTTGTGTCTTGAGGTTGTATTGGAGTTTGGAGTTTATGTTCCCTAATTTAGGTCTTTATCGGGGGTTGTTAACCTATTCGATAGAATTTAGTCAATCACTTTGGCACACTCTACGCCCTTAGCTATGTCACCCTTGATGTTCGATATTGTGACTATGAGAACCTACTCCTTGCTCCCATATTATTGCTTGACCATTATGAAGTCGAGTCTATCCTAGGTCGGGTGTTAGGAATTCCCGTAGCCATTCCTCTTAGTTAAGTTGATTTCATATCATTGTAGTTTTATTGAGTCTTAAACCAAAACCAATCCAAGGGTAGCATCCTTCCGCTAAAACTCGGCAAAACCAAACCTCTCTTTCTAGAAAATTCCTTAGACTCTGTCAACTCTCTGTGGTTCGACCTCGATCTTGCCACTCTACTAGTTAGAGTAGTATCGTCGTGTTTTATAAATTATCTTTTGTCTAGTTCACCGATTCCCGTCTACTAACGACGCGGGAATCGCACTAGCAGCTTACCATATTTCGGCTCTACCACCGACCCATCGGCAAAACCACCGATGGGGTGCTCAATTATGAGGATAGTTGGCAACCGTAGGCAATGTTTATTTGAGCAAAACCAAAAATTTGATTAAGGCACTTCGGCCAATGACGTTGCTACAACTAGTGGTAATATCTCCTCAGATTCGTGGTGTTCCAGGGCCTAGGTATTGTCGTGCCGTCTATCCACTCTAGCCTGTAAGCCCTTGTACCCACTTGATCGGTGATTATGTATGGCCCTTCCCAGTTAGGACCGAGTTTTCCGTCGGAGCTTTTCTTCTTGTTGCCGACGACTTTTCGGAGTATCAGGTCATCCTTTTTGAATGTTCTGGGCCGAACCGATCGATTGAAAGACTTGGTCATTCCTTGCTGATACACTGCTATCCGGATTCTGGCCGAATCCCTTCTTTCCTCGGCTAGGTCCAGGTCTTTTTCAATGGTTGAACTATTGGCCTCTTCGTTGAAGGATTGGGTTCTGATGGTTGGTAGTTCGGCCTCCAGTGGAATGACAGCCTCCATACCGAAGGCTAGGGAGAAAGGGGTCTGGCCGGTAGATCTTCTAGGTGTCGTTTGGTAGGCCCAGAGCACACTGTGCAGCTCTTCTACCCATCTTCCTTTAGCAGCTTCCAATCTCTTCTTGATGCCATTACCGACCGTCTTGTTTGAAGCTTTGGCTTGTCCATTACTCTGGGGGTAATGAGGCGTTGAGTTGTAGAATTTGATTCTATCCTCGGCATAGAATCTGGTGAATAGGTCTCCGATGAACTGAGTGCCGTTGTCCGACACAAAAGCATAGGGTACGCCGAAACGAGAGATGATGTTTCTCCAAGCGAATCTCTTTACGTCCTTGTCTTCGATCGTGACCAAGGGTTCGGCCTCTACCCATTTGGAAAAGTAGTTCGTGGCCGTTATGAGAAATTTGAATCCCCCTGGGGCTGACGGCATCTTTCCTACAATGTCCAAGCCCTATTGGGCGAATGGCCAAGGGCTATTCAGAGGGATGAGCTCTTCGGCAGGCTGCAGGATGATTGGAGAGAATCTCTGACATGGATCACACTTCTTGACTAGCTGCTCGGCCTCCTCCATCGTCTTCGGTCACCAGTAGCCCTGAGAGATTGCTCGGTGCGCTAACGATCTCCCCCTGTGTAGGTGCCACAGCTGTCGGAGTGGAGCTCGTGGAGAACCCCTTCGGTCAGTGTGGGGTGCACACAGTGAAGATAGGGCCCATAGAATGACTTCTTGTAGAGTTTGTTGTCCGAAGATAGCCAGTACCGAGCCGATTTGTGAATGATTTGATGAGCTATCTTCTTGTCTGTCTGCAGAGCTCCATCATTAAGATAAGCAACGATTGGATCGATCCAACTCGGCCCCCGGTTGATATAGAAGATCTGGCATTCTAATGGCGGCTCAATGCTTGGTCAGTTCAAACTCTGGATGCTAATTGTTCTGTGCTTCCTTGCTTCTGCTGCTGAAGCAATTCCTACTAATGCGTCGGCGTGCACATTCTGCTCTCTGCCGATCTGTTGGATGTGTATGTTTGGAAACTCCATTATCATGTCCCTGGCTTTTTCCATGTACTTTCCCATTCGGTCGTCCCGGCATTCATACTCGCCGGTAACTTGGTTAACGACCAATTGAGAGTCGCTGAAGACGATCAGGCTATGAATTCTGAGCTCTTCAGCGGTGGCCAGTCGGGCAATTAGGGCTTCGTATTCTGCCTCGTTGTTGGAGGCGCTGAAATTAAGCTGAAGGGCATGCTCATGGATGAGACCGTCAAGAGAGATGAGTACTGCTCTGGCACCACTTCCCCGTCTATTTGAGGCTCCATCTACGAATAACTTCCATGAATCTGCCAAGCCCCCCTTCTGTGCCTCTGATATGCTCCGACCATCGGCCTCCATTGTCTGAACGTTGGGGGACGGAGGGTCCGGTCTAGGAGAGTACTCTGTGATGAAGTCGGCAAGGATCTTCCCCTTGATGGCAGTCCTCGGCTGATACTTGACGTCGAAATTGGGCAACTCTACGACCCATTTAGTTATTCTTCCCGACAAGTCAGCTCGGTGAAAGAGCGCCCGTAGTGGGAACTCGATCAGGACGATGATGGTGTGAGTCTAGAAGTAGGATGCAAGCTTCCTGGATGCAATGATTAGTGCAAATGCAAGTTCTCGAGAGGAAGATACCTTGTCTCAGCACCGACGAGTGATTTGCTAGAGAAGTAGACTGGGAGTTGCTCCTGTCCCTCCTGCCGAACCAATGCCGAGCTGACTGTATGTGGCGTGATGGCCAAGTAGAGATAGAGTTCCTCGCCTTCCTTCGGCTTCGCCAGAAGTGGTGCCGAGGATGGCATTGGTGATAGGTTGAGGCTACACCTTTGATGTTGTGGACCCAGGTTCAGCCCAGGATGGCATTATAGGGAGATGGGACATCTACCACTACGAATTCTATGTTGGTGGAGACCGAGACAACCAATACCGGGAGCACCAGCTTTCCAAGAGGCCAGACAGATGCTGCATTGAATCCGACGAGAGGTACGTCGGTTGGCTCGAGGTCTATTTCTTTAAGCTTCAACTTCTTGAAGAGGGGGTAATACATCACGTCGGTAGAACTTCCTAGATCAACCAGGATCCTCCGGACATTACAGGGGCCGATGCGGAGAGTTACGACCAAAGCGTTATCGTGGGGGTGTTGCACCCTTTCGGAGTCACTGTCGGAGAAGGAGATGGAGTATTTGGACCCCGTTCTGGGCTTCTTCGGCCTAGGTTGGACGGCCATGACTTCTGCTACGGCCGACTGCTTCAGCTCGACACGGAGTCTGTCCTCTCGGTTGCGATCCACCATGCCATGGATTACATTGATTGTCCTGACTTCCTCCTTCAGCTCCTCCTTTTCTGCTTCGGCCGTCGTCTTGGTGTCGTTAATGTAATCCTTCAAATGGCCAGCAACCACCATTTCCTCTAGGAAATCCTTGAATGCTCGGCAGCTAGCTGTCAAATGTCCCTTCTCTCTGTGGTAGGAGCATCTGAATTTGTCGTTGTGCTTCCTAGGGACTCCCATCCTGGGCTCCGGCCATCGAAACCAAGACTCCTTCTCAATCTTTTGGATTAAGATATAGAGTGGCTCCTTGAATACCATCGTGTGAGCGATAAATTCATAAGGCTTGGGAGTTCGTCGATCTCCAGTTTGCATGGTATTTGCTTCCCTTCGCCTAGCCGGAGCGCCGTTGCTCTGGCTGTCGGAGAGAATTTCTGATTTGCTCCTTTCTTCTTTTGCCTCTTCCAGTTTAGCATACAGCTCAATCTTGGCCATGAGCTCATTCATGGTGGCAGGAGGGAACAACATGAGGTCCTCAAATTCTCGACTCGTGTGATCCAGGCCGAGTTTGAAGGAAGTGACGACAATCTTTTGGTCACACTCTTCAATTTCGTTATAGAGATCCCAATACCAGGCTGTGTACTGATGCAGGGATTCAGACCTTGCTTATCTGAGGCCGAGCAGGGAATCCACCTCTTTCTTCGGCTTCGAGCTGGTAACAAAGCGGGCTAAGAATACTGAAGAAAGATCCCTCCAGGAGGCAATGGATCCCTTTGGCACCCGATCGAACCAAAGAAGACCGACATCCCCAAGGCTGGAGGGGAACATTTTGCACATTAACGCGTCATCGTTGGAGTAGAGAGACATCATCTATCGGTAGTGGACAAGATGAGTGTAGGAGTCGGTTTTTGGGTCGTATTTATTGAACTTGGGGGCTGAGAAGCCGATAGGATGCCTTGTTGCCTCGATATCAGGAGTGAATGGTGAGCACACCAATCTTTCATGTCGGTCATCCTCTTACCGATGTAACCGTTGCGTCACTTCTTGCTCCGAGCGAGAGAGCCGATCATCATGATGGATGCCATGATGGTCATGTCATCGGTACTCCCTTGGCGGTGATCTTCTAGACGGGACCACTGGGTTCGGTCCCAATCTGTCGTGGATTGATCTCTGTCGACTCTCCATAGGAGGATAGTTTCTTCGTGAGTTAGGCGCCGGGCAGCGTCTATGGCCCCCGTTTCCACCTTTCCGACTAGCAGACAACTCTTCCCTAATGCCGAGGCGTTCGTGCACTGATGTCCTTTCGTTGGAGAGCCTGCTTCTCTTGGGAGAGGGAGTTCGGTAGCTCTCATCCTTCGGGCTGGAGGTGCTGTCCTCTGGGTCAGCCCTGTGTTCTGCAACCGCCCTTAGGCGGACCAGTTCCAGCCGAAGGGAATCGATCTGATCATCTCTCTTCTCTAGGTCCACATGGAGCTTCCTGATGAACTTCTTTATGGTTAGCTTGACTGGAGAGCTGGGACAAGATGATGTGTGATAGCTGAGATCCTCAGGGTGAGTACGCTTAGAGATGCTATCTCCCTCAGCAATGTTCTTGCCCTTACTCTCTATATGTCGGTTGTCGGCACCTTTGGCCTTTGGGGTGCTGATTACCTTGGAAGTCATTGTTCGGACAAGATGGACGGATGAACGTAAAAGAGGCTGAAGAGAATCCCCAGCAGAGTTGCCAATTGAAGTGGTGGGTTTATCTTCCTTTTCCCTTAGAGTATGACCATCGGTCTAGCACGATGGACTTCCAACCTAGCTGCACAAGGAGCAAATGTTAGGCTACCGGCCGGAGTCACCGGTGAACCCTCCGATGACAAAGTCAGGCAATGATCTTAGAGAGAGAAAGTGAAATGGACAGAGCTTCGGGGTTGTGAAAATTGTGTACCTCTCTCCTGCCCCAAGACTTGTATTTATAGTGTGTTGGTGCATGGCTACTACGCGCTTTGGCGCGCGTGCTGTCGGACCAGGTTGCCTCGTGCAGAGCATTTGACCGGATATGTGGGTGCGTGGCAGACAACCTAGCTGCCTGACTGCCTCGGGTCAAGAGAAAGCTGTTCTGTCGGCATGCATGTGCCGATTTCATGAGCGGGGATTCTGGGACACTGTCCTCGAAGAGGATTCTGTTGCAGACGAGGACCACGCATGTCAGACCGAAAAGGCTACTGTTTCCAAGGTATTGCCAAAGCCCCAGGATCTTAGGCTGACGGGAGCATCGTAGACCTCGACCGCCAGCCTGATCCCCGAGCGCTTGCTGGTGGCAGCCTTCCGTGATGGAGTTGGGCTGACGGAAGGCTGATTTGGTCAACCGGGCATGTCGATTCTCCTTCGGCTCTTACAATAAGTATTAAGTAAGTAAGGATAATGGCAAGGAAGGGTAATAAGGTGTTAAGAGGAAGGGTAAATTAGTTGTTTGGGCTAAAAATCTATATTAGGGGTAGTACAATTAGGTTAATCTCATTCTTTTGCTAATTGTATTGTGCTTAAGAGTTTTGAGAGAGAGGAGGCTAAGGGCTAAGGGGAGATTCAAGAATTCAAGGTTGTGGAGTAAGGATTTAAGAAAGAGATCTTCTTCAACTTGGTTCCTAAGGTAAATATGAATCTATTGATATAGTTTTCATCTTTATATTACTTTAGATTTAGTCTAGATCTGAGTTCTTAAGGTTAAATCGTTTTTGGGAGAGACCTCTAGGTTTAGAGGAAAATTCTTGGGATTTGGTAGTGTTTAAGGGTTGAAAAAGACCTAAAATCGAGTATGTATAGTACCTAAATGTTTAGAACATTTTGTTATGAAGGATTTTTAAGTTTCTAGGCATAACAATCGAGTTTGGGGAAGTTGGAGAAGTGTTGGTTAGTCAAATTGCCAAACTAGTGTGCTGATAATATTATTTTTGCTCGAACTAGCCTTTTTCTGCTCTAGCGAAACTCCTTGACTCGAGCGAATTATGCTGTACAAAAATCTCTGCAGTCGAGTGAGCCACTTTGCTCGAGCGACTCCTGGTCCGCTTGACGTCTGCTCGAGCGAAGGGTCGAGCGAAATGGATTTTGAGGCTTTTTAATAGGTTTTGGTTCGGGATTGGACCTAGGATGTTTATAGAAGGTTTTAGGGAGTATTTTGGGGACCCTAATAAGCAGTTAAAAATAATTACTTATTCAATTGGTAAATTATAAAATCAAACCATATCTAATGTTGGTTTATTTTAATGATTTTGATTCAGGAGATAAGCCGGAATTGTCTAAGGCAGCTCAGTAGACTTGCGCTTGTGAGATCACATACTTGGTGAGTGTGTATATCCTTCTAATATGTGTTAGATGCTTTGAGAATTACTTGTTAAATGTCCATTACATGTTTTAGAGGTGTGGATATGTGGTTAAATGCTTCTATGTAATTACATGTTTGTTTGTGTTACACATGACAAGTCGCATGATTAGATGCCTTGGTTTGCTTTATGTTGGTGTATGAAACATATGTAAGGAGTGTACTTCTCTATGTTATTTTATAGTGGAATGCAAGCATGTGGCAATTATTCTTGATGAATCATTAATTTTATGAAGTAACGTGGCATGCTTAGAAATGATAGCCGTGAATGTAAACATGCTAAAAATGTGACCACCATTGTGATTATACCCTGGCATGCTTTTGTTAAGCCGGAATACTGTTTATAGGGATATCTAGGGCTTGATTGATTTGCCATAACAAGTAGATGTACTTGATGATAAGGGTTCGTCCCATGGGTCCAACGGGGTTCGTCATGGTATAATGTTGTGACCTAACCGTCGATGTAGCGAATATTTATATCATGTGATACTTAAAGAACAATTTCATTTTAGTTGTTAAAGAAGAAAGTAAAGTAAAATGACATGAGTTTTATGTGCCATCACTTGTTGTACCTAATTAGACTATATTTGGCTTGTGGCCTTGTTGAGGGGCAATTCACACCCCTACGTTATTATGTTACATTTATATGTAATCTCTTGCGTTATCTTTCATATATTGATTGTTATCTAACACTCCTAGATATGCTTTATTTCTCTTTTGTTGTGACATTGTATATCTAGATTCGAGGATTTAGCGGGTTCACTGCAAGCTCAGGTTGTTGCTAGAGGATGTTTGGGAAGTCCACTACTTTTGGTGGAGGAGTCTATTGCTTTATGAGACTTAGCTGCTTTGGTTACAGAAGGAAAATTATCTAGAGTTTTTTTTACTCTTTTAGACTACTTTTGGACCTCGCATTTTAGAGGCAAATCATATAACTAAGTTATGTGGTCTAGTTTCATTAAGACTGAAGTTGGTTAAGACTTTTGCTATGATTATCTTGAAAAATTTTGAGGTTATGATTGCATTATGGAAGTTTGGAGTTTGTTATTGAGATATTTTAGTCACGGTACGTGTCCGGATTATTTATTTTATATTAGTATCCAGAATGGGTTGTGACACCCTTCATTTCTCCTACCCCACCGGGGGTGGGGAAATTTACCTTCAAATGATGGGTAGAAATGATAGCATTGATTTTGTTTAAGAGCACTCTCCCGACTATTGCATTGTAGACAGAAGGCGCATTCACCAACAGAAAATTTAGCATAGTTATCACCCGGTTGCCTTCTTCCCAAATTGTTACTAGGAGGGCTATCTGCCCCTTAGGGTAAACTGCCTCTCCTATGAACCCCACCAATAGGGAGGTCATAGGGCATAGTCATTCTCTCCACACCCTTAGCTGGTCGAATGCATTCAGGAATAGGATGTATGTCGAGCTTCCACTGTCGATAAGGACCCTCCTGGTTTTAAAGTTTGCAATTACCATAGCTACCATTAGGGGGTCATTATTAGGGCTGCAACAAAAACCAAAATAACCGCGAAACTGGTCCGATCCGATCCGGTCCATACGTTATGGATTGGATCCGTGGACTAATGGTCCGGTCCCGGATTGAAAAATTAGAAAACCGTGACATATGGTTCGGACACGGATTCTTATTTTGAAACCGTGGATTTAACCAAACCGGCCCGTATAAATATATACATATAAAAATTATATATATATCAGTATTATTTTGTTTATATATACATATTACTAAAATATGTTTGTATTCCTAATTTTATGGACCATTTGTTAGTCCATTAATTCTTTAAGGGCATAATTCTATGTACCATTTGATTTTAAATTGCATTTTTTAGACTTTTGATATACTTGAATGTCAATTTAAGTTATGTGCAAAATTTAAAAAAAATCGTGGACAAAACCAGGACCGAACCGTAGTTCGCGGATTGATTTGGTTCATAAAACCGTGAGTCATGGTTCGGACACGGATTACAATATCAAAAAAACGTGAGTATCGGATTGGTCCTTGGATTCATAGAAAACCGGTCCAATCCGGACCGTGTGCACCCCTAGTCATCATGGTGATAGACTATCCCCTTCTCATCCTCTTTTGAAAAGATGATAGGGAATGCTTCTTTTCTTGTGCTTTTGCTTGGCCTACCAACTGAGCAAATCTCTATCAGGTCCTCAGATCTTAATTTTCTGAGATGGGCCTTTCTAGATGAGCTGGACTCTCCTCCTCTAGCAGACCCTCAATGTATGACCCTAATCTCCACGATTGGGTCATTATTTTCTTGGGCCCGAGCTCTATCATCCTGACATTGCCCACCGTGCTGAATTCTCTGCTCTCTTTTCTGGACAAATCTCTACAGCCTATCCCTCTGAATGAGGTCTTCTATCTGTCCTTTTAAATCTATATAGTCATTCATATTGTGACTGTGGTCATGATGAAAATGACAATACTTGTCCCTAGGCCTCTTATCCGAGTGACTCTTGAGTTTAGATGGCCGCCTCAGATCTGGATCATCCTTGAGGTCATTCATAATCTGCGCTCTGGTAGCGATAAGTGGGGTATAACTTTTGTACCTCTCTAGGGGA
The DNA here is from genome assembly GCA_002855965.1 of Monotropa hypopitys. NCBI lineage: Eukaryota > Viridiplantae > Streptophyta > Magnoliopsida > Ericales > Ericaceae > Monotropa > Monotropa hypopitys. The sequence goes on along the minus strand of NMUG010006079.1, from coordinate 2,643 downwards.
CCCCAACCTTCATGGTCGAGCCCCTCAAATTAGTCTTTTTGCCTCTCTATTCATATATTGCTCCCTGCTGTGGGTCCTTCCTCTTCCTGTCACCCTGGGTTTGGAGAAGTGCTGCTAACGTTTGTCCTTGGGCTCTATCATCTCTGTTTTTCGAGCGTTGAGTGCATCTTCTGCATTCATATGCTTTTGGGCCCTCAACATGAGCTCAGCCATATCTTGAGGGGATCCTAGGTCAGGTTAAACAGAAGCGATCCCGACTACAGGCCATCTATATAGGACGCCATGGCCATCTTATCATCGGCACTCTCTATCTGCATCGCCTCCTGGGTGAAGCATGTAGTGTAATCCCGTACTAACTCTCCCTTCTTCTGCCTAACTGTCAGCAAGTATGTATCAGGTTTGCGATAGCATTGCCCGGCAATAAAGTGGCTCACGAACCCCTAGGTGAGCTCTTTGAAATTGTTAATACTTTTGGGCTTTAACTTGTTGAACCACATCCGAGCACTTCCCTTTAGAGTAATAGGGAAGGCTCTGCACATTACCTCGTTCGGTACTACCTGCAATGTCATAAGGTTCTTATAGTTCTCCAAGTGATCCGATGGGTTCGTAGTACCATTGAATTACTCGAGACTCGACATCTTGAACTTGGAAGATAGAGGAATGCCAAGGACACAAATACAGAATGGGGAGTATGTAGTCTGAACTAGCTCTTCGATCGTAGCCGGAGCTTTGACCTGCATCTGCTTCTTGATTCCTTTGATCTGGGCCTACATCATTGCTATAAGATATTCGTCTTGCCTTTCAAGTGGTGGCTTGGCCCCTCTCGTGGATCTGCTAGCCTGAGGGTACTGGTTGCTTTGGGACTGGTTTTTGTTACGTTCTTCTCTCTGGTCTTCATTGTCTCCTATCCTTTCGTCATCGTCTACCTGCTCCTGTGGGGGTAGTACGTGATCCTCTCTCGGCTGATTCTTCCCTGCCCTTAGTTCCCAATTTTCCTGTTGAAATTCTTCAAAATGTTTTGTGAGTAATTTGATTTGACATTGAATTACCGTGAACATCTCTGCGGTGATGGTGGGGGACCGTTATGATTGTTACCTGCCATGGATCGAGTGTTGGCCATTCAGAAATCGGCCACCGATGATCAGAAAATCATTCCCACAGACAGTGCCAACTGATGACACAATTTCTTGGTCCTTCTCTTCTACAGCTCCACAGGGTCCTGCAAACAAGATCTTGACACCGGTGGGGTGCCAACCAAGTCTCCTCCGATGCTTAAGTCAGTCATTGGTTATGGTGAGAGAGGAAAAAGAGTATGGAAAATACTTAGGGATGTATTTCGTACCTTTGAGTGATGTTGTGATGGATATTATATACTCTTCATTTGCTTAAGGAAATCCCCCAAAGAATCAACCACATTTCCTTCGTTTCCTCACACGCTCTCAATAACTTAGGGAAGTTCTCATATCTCTTCTTGTTCTCTTAGAAAGGAAAGCTACCCTTAGTATCTGGTAATTGGATCACATAATTCAAATGTGTGACGAGACTGGAACTTTTTCACGGGGTCTCTCAGGTTGATCCATTTTCACATCCTTGACGTGGCAAGGCTCACCTAAGCTATAACCGAGCTCATTAGGCTGAGTCCAGGTCAGCACAGAGGTTGTGAAGTGCTTATTGTGACCATCTCAGTACATAACATGCGATGAGTTGGGCTTATGCTTAATAATCCATACCATGTGTTAAAATAATTAACAACCTACAAATAAGTAAAGATCTCAAACTAATCTCACAAAATAAAACATTAAACGAAAATTAAATAATCAAGAACAGCATACCCGAATCCTTACATCACTCTAATTAAATTGACATTATTGTCTTCTTTTAATTGTATGATTTTCTAATTACGATTCACTAGACTAATACAATGCATAGATGCCTATAATACATATCCGGACCGTGTTGACTTTACATATTTTAGTTTGATCCGATAGTGTAGATTAGTTTAATTTGATGATCTAAAAATTTGTTTTTATGCAACAATTGAGCTCATGACTCAAACAATGATCTTTATTTCTGATTCTCATATGAATAATTTGAACCGTTGATAAATTTTAAAATAATATTGTAAAAATCAGTTCATTCGGATAACTGTAATTACGTCATACAAAATAACTATTTTTATTCAAAAGTTTTATGTCTAATTTCTGAATCATTTTGTATGAAACGTTATAATTATGCAAATAAGATAAATTTTTATAGGATCACTTAAAATGTTATTTTAAAATTTATGAACGACCCAAATTATTTATGTGAGAGACAGATATACATGGGGTCTCACCTCCATTGCATCGTGACGGACACACAAACTCCAGTCAATATACATTTACTAATCTTCATACACTTTTTAGAAATATTAAATATTTTTTTGTGTATTTCTATCGCGCTAAAAGCAAATGTTCACCTTCTCTATTGTAAATATACTAGTGCAAGTCTACGTGCTTAAAGACATAAAATAAAAATTCCAATATTAGAATTTATTTTTAATAAAATGCCCATGATTTGAACAACAAAAAATAACAGTTCATACTCAATTAAATCATTGGGATTTTTCTCAATAACTCAACGTGACTTGCAGTGTTATTTATT
>NMUG010006078.1:0-12780 GCA_002855965.1 Monotropa hypopitys | reverse complement strand
GAGATAAACCAAACAACCAATAAGCTCTTGATATAGAGTTGGATCATCCAACGGTTCCCCACCAGTTGGAGCAAACTGAGCATGAAGTTCAACCGGTGTAGCAGATGTTTCGGAGTCAGTAAGACGAGCACGATGAAAGATCTCATTTGCATACTTAGCTTGAGACAAGAAATAGCCTTTTGGAGAGTAAGCAACTTCAATACCAAGAAAATAACGTAAATGCCCCAAATCTGTCATCTCGAATGTATCAAACAAGTGCTGTTTGACATGAACAATAGCAGAATCAGATCCAGTAATTATCATATCATCTACATAAAGAAGCAAGATAACAACTCCATTGGCAGTGCGAAGAAGAAATAATGCTGAATCGTGAGCACTGGGAAAGAAACCAAGCTGAGTGACCACGCCTTGGAAGCGATCATACCAAGCCCGATGGGCCTGTTTAAGGCCATACAAAGCTCGCCGAAAGTGACAAACATATCCAGGAGAATGAGATAAACCAAGAGGAGGGCACATATAAACTTCCTCTGTAAGCAAGCCATTAAGAAATGCATTTTAACATCCATCTGATACAGAGGCCAATGACGAGCAGCAGCAACAGCAATTAAAGTCCGGACAGAAGTGATTTTGGCAACCGGTGCAAAGGTTTCTTCATAATCAATGCCATACTTCTAAGAAAATCCTTTTGCTACAAGACGAGCCTTATAGCGTTCTAATGTTCCATCAGAATGAGTTTTAACTTTGAAAACCCATTTACAACCAACAATATTTTTATCAGCAGGACACGGTACCATCTCTCATGTAGAGGTTTTGGCATGAGCAGAAAGCTATTCTTCCATAGTAATGACCCACTTAGGATCCTGACAGATCTCCTTATAAGACTGAGGCTCAGAATAAGAATGTATAGAAGATAAAACAGTACAATGAGAAACTGAAAAACATGCGTTAGAAAAACCCAACCTTTGAACAGGACGCCTATCACAAAGTGGGTAGCGTCGAGGAGCAGGATCAGAGCCTACAGAGACAATAGGGGCAAAGGTAGGATCTAGTGGTACTGATGATTGACGACGTGAGTAGACCAGAAGGGGAGGAGCTGGTGGTGCAGGAGAGGATGTGTCTGAAGTAGGCACATGAGGTGCAGTAGAGGATGTATCTGAGGTAGGCATATGATCAACAGGAACAGTGGCTATGTACTCGTCATATGTGAGTTCATATGGAAAAGGATCAATGGATAGTAATTTCTTTTTGGAGTCAGAGGGAGCGGCAGAGGGAAGCTGATAATAGGGAAGACGCTCAAGGAAGACAACGTGTCGAGAGACATAGAGACGCTGAGACACGAGATCATAACAGCGATAGCCTTTTTGGGTGATGCTATAGCCCAGAAAGACACAGAGAGTAGATCGAGCACTGAGTTTAGTACGGTCTTGTTTTGGAAGGAGAACAAAGCATGCACAACCGAACACTCGAAGAAGTGAGTAATTGGGAGTGGTAGAGAATAATACCTCATAAGGGGTTTTTCCAGACAGAAGTGGAGTGGGCATACGATTGATGAGAAATGCAACAGTGAGCACTGCTTCACCCCCAAAACAATTGGGAACAGATGCAGAGAGAAGAAGGGATCTAGCAGTTTCAAGAAGATGACGATGTTTACGTTCAGCACGACCATTTGAGCGGGAGTGCCACTATTAGAGGACTGATGTATGGTACCTAGAGATGATAGATAATCAGCAAATGCACCTTTTGTATACTCACCACCCAGATCAGACCGAAGAATTTTAATTGTGGAGGAAAATTGAGTAGTTACCATGGACTGAAAGATCGATAAATCTCATAGAAATCAGATTTATGTTTCATAAGGTAGATCCATGTGAATCGAGAATAGTCATCAACAAACGAGACATAATAAACAGAACCATCTTTAGTGGCAACCGGAGATGGTCCCCATAAGTCAGTATGAACAAGAGAAAATGGAGAAACAGATCTGGAATTATTTCTGTTAAATGGTAAGGATGTCATTTTTGCAAGTTTACATCATTGACACTAAAAAATATCAGTGCAAGATACTTTACCTAAAACACCAAACTGAGATAAGAAACGTAAACGATCGATTGACAGATGACCCAGCCTAGCATGCCAAAGAAAGAATGGACTAGAAAAAATATCTAACTGGAATGAGGATAAAACTGCGGGAGTAGAGAGAGGGTCAATATGTAGGCTCTCTACTACATAGAGATCACCAACCCTACGTTCTGTCCCAATCTGCTCCCCTGACTTCCGATTCTGCACCCGACAAATAGAAAAATAGAAAAGAACATCAAATCCTGAGGGATAGAAGATTAACAGATAGTTGAGGGACATAAAGAAAATGTGGGAGTGACACCACTGAGGACTCTGTCATGAGAATAGATCCAATAGATACAACAGATAAGGGAGAACCATCAGCTGTACGTATAGTCATAGGGGAAGATGGTGGGACACAATTTTGCAGAAGAGACAGATGAGGCGTCATATGAAATGAAGCACCAGAATCTAGAATCCAAATATTGGCACAAATACCTGACAGAGAACCAAGCAAACCTGAGGATTCTGAGGTCATTGTTGTAGAAGTGATTGCAAACAGAACCATAATCTGATGAGGGCAGATTGCAGCTGCTGTGATGGATCTGAATTGTGGTGAAACCAGAGGGCTGATCTGGCGAATAATGATATGAACGGCAGTGATGCAGCGACTGATCTGATGAATGGCAGCGGCGACGATTGCCGGAGTTTCCAGAGATCACCAAAAAAATGCTGGTGGGTGTCAAAAAACAGATCTGAGTGTCGTCAGAGGTCAGACAAGGCTCCGGTTAGGGTTGTCGGAGTAAAGGGTGGTCTAGTGAGGGTCGTCGGAGTAGAGACTGGTCGGAGAAGAGATGGAGGGTCAGTAGCAGATCTGACCATAGCAGATCTGGATAGTAGTGGGTTCGGCTGTAGTAGATCTGAGGTTGCCTGAAAGATAGGGGTCAGACGAAATCAAAAAGTCGATGGATGTTGTCGAAACTGCATCAGAGGGCTGTTGGGGTTCAGATCTGATAGTTGCAAAGGTAGTCGGAGATCAAAACGGTCTGGCGATATGTCTGGATGTTTATCAGAGATCGACTGAGCGAAGGATAGAGGTTGACCGATAGTGGAGATGTCGTCGAAGGCAACTGAGATGGCTGATATGTTGTCGGCGGTGATGGCGGGGGCGATAGAGATGGCGTCGACGAAGGCTGGAGCGGTTGCTGAGAGGAGTTCGGTGAAGAGAGAGAGAGAGAGGTGTTCGGCTGAGACTGAGGGGCTTGATTAACAAAACCCTAAACGAAAAAGAGAGGCTCTGATACCATATTAGACTTTGATGTGGAAAAAGAATTGTAGATGCATCTTTATATAGAGTTGGAAACAAACTCTCTTAATGAAATGCTATACAAAAGGAAACGGTTTGACTAACATAATACCTACATAATTAGAGGGATATGCAATCCCTAAAATAGGAAATAGAATATACAATATAATATTCTCACATACGGTACTACGGTGTATGTGTGTGTGTCCCATTGTTTATCGACACGTCTACCCAATTATATTTATCGGCACTTATGCCCGATACTCATGCCCAGTTTAACTTTTTCCACATTTACCCTAACATATCACAAGTAATAATCAATATAGCACATTCAATGTGCACAAACACACTCACGTGAGATTTGGACACAAGATACCAACTAATGCGTTGGCACCTCATGGCTACCTGACTCACAACATGTTCAAAATTCAAACCATAACAACTTAAGAACCAACATAACTATTACATGGTTAGAGAAAGTTAAGACTAGTAATCAAAGATGTATTTCATGCTATCACACCTTACACATGCTCAATTCATGATTCAATTACGAGATTATTGATCATTTCGAACCAACTACAAGTTCATACCCCATAACCTCCCAAATTCTAGAGTTTGGATTCCATTTCACGAAGAATTAATTCCTCAACTTATGTACATGGAAACCCCCTTCGAATTTGACATAAAACATGAATTTGGTGAAGTTCTGGTGAAACCCCCAAATCACACTTTCAATTACGAATTTAATGGGTTTAATCTTCAAAATCACAATCAAGCATGCTAAATCACCGATTCCCCATTGATAAACATGATTCTAGTCTTAGCATCACTTCTTCAGACATCAATTTATGACCTCCTCGTGATTTCAAGCATAGAATTTGAGTTTCATTGGATTTTGGGTGAAATGCTAAACCTTATACTCTCAAATACGAAATTATATGTCAAAATCAAGAATCTAACACCAAGAATCACCTCTTCTATCAACAACATGGAGAAACCCCTTCAAAATTTTCATCACAAATGGGTTCCCAAAGATTTTGGTCAAAACCTTAAACATCTCTTCATGGATTTCGAAAATTAATGACCATGGATCAAAGGACTACCTTTCTAGGACTTGTTTCGAGGCAAAAATCGCCTTCAATCCCTTCCATTCTTGAGTTCTAGTGACAGACCCTTCTTAAAGACGCACTTCCAAGTGCTTTCTGTTTTTTTTGCCCCGGGCCACTCGTCCGAACTCCCCAGGACTCCCTGGCTGGACGTGGTGTCCGACAAGCCGCATACTGTTTTTTAATTATTATTTCAACCACCTCAACAATATCAACGATAAATTTTAATAAAATGTATGATTTATGCTAATTAAAGTTTAGAACAAACTTAAAAATGAAACGGGTGTTACATGAGATATCAACGATCATGCTTGGACTATGTATAAGCAAAGAGGTCAGATTAGACAGTTGTAGGATTTGATTCAGATTGGATAAAAAGTGTGCCATTGCGTTTTGCTAAGTTTCTTGAAACAAAGTTCTCTTTGTCGGGGAAAAATGAATCATTTCCTCTTATTAAACATCTTCCTTTATTTGTCTTCAAATGCAGCTTCACTGCTTAGGAATGCTCTTGGTTTATCAGAAAAACAACCCCTACTCCTATATCAGTGACAAAGATGCCCTTATTTTCAACCTTGTCACTGGTCTTCAGTTGCCAAGGTAACAGCTGAAAGAAAAGTAATCCATAATGCATATTTTATTTTACCCTTTTCTAAGTTCTCTGTTGTCTTATTGCATGCAGTGAAGAAATCCGTGGAGAGATCCTTTTTGTCCTGTACAAAATATCCATCCTTCAGTATGCATACAAGGACGATTCTGCTGCTGATGTTTTACATTCCTTTTGTCCCAAGCTCTTGCTATTGGCGCTGGAAGCGCTTGTAAAGACTCAAAGTGATGACGTTCGCTTAAATTGTGTGGGTCAGTCAACTGCTTCCAAATTTTCCATTCACTTCTTTTCTTTTAAACACTTTGTGGCTGCTAAAGTTCTCAAATAGTGGTATGACATTGTCAAGTGGTGTTAATAAATTCACCACACATGCGAAAAGCAGGCTTGATCCTTTGTTGTTTTTGCTACAATATTTCAATTGATGGCAGCCAAACCCGAGCTGTAGGAAAGTAAGTAATCCATTGTTAAGTTTTATGTGTTGTGTAAATAGGTAGGATCTAAAGGGATCCTTGTGTAATTTTTCCTTTTTCTTTTCCTTGTATATTTACACGCACGATTAATGAATGAAAGATATGCGGTTTTCTCCTTTGACATGGTATCAAAGCCTACCTGCAAACCCTAGCCGCCGCAACTCAAAAAAATTTTCCGACCAGCACGTTTGCCCCCCCTTGTGCCTCGCGATTGCCTCGCAGACCTTTCGGCGTTGGCCGCCTGTGGTCGCCTGCCTTCTTGCGCTCGTTTGCCATCGCGCTGCTCCGGCGTTCGCCAGCCACTCCAGCCGTCGCGCCTCCCATTCCTCGGTCGCCATTCTCCGGCGACCACTCGCCGCTGTTCGCTGGCCTCCGGCGACCTTGTACCTTGTTCTGCTCTGGGATACGAGAGTCGAAGGGCTGCTGTGCGGCTGATTTTGGGCCGTTTGCTCCTGCTGCGATTTTATTTTTTTGTTGCTGCTGCGATTCAGTTCTTGGTTGCTGCGTTGTGCTGTTCTTGGTGCTCGGCTGTTCTTGGGACACATCAGTGATTCAAAGGGTCTCGGTTGCTGTTCGTCAATTGGTTGTAAGGGCTGTTCTTGTTTTGTTTTCATTGTTATTGCGGCGACTCCTGGGCTGCTCCGACTGGTCGTGGTAGTCCTCTTGTTCTGCTCCGGCGACTTTCATTGGATGTTTTCGGCTTCTGGGCTATTGTCTGTTTTGTGGGAAGTTTTTGGTGATCCGGTTGCAGATTATTTGGTTTGTTGAATCTTGTTTGAGCTATTTGCTGTATTGGAGTTTTCTGATTTAAGTTTTTTGCATTGCGCGTGCATATTGAGTCGGCCTCGTCCGTTGGTGTTAGCTGATATCCTACACGGAACTCACAACCGCTGTGTGGCTATGTCAGGGAAACCAACAAACCCACCTATCCTTGCATTGCATTTGTGGTGTTTGTGGTGTGACTGATTATTACCACTTGATTGATGATTGCGGCTTGGTTTATTGGGTTCTTGGATTCTGGGTTTTATTGTTCGGGTTGTTCAGATTTGGCCTTGTTATTGTCGATTGGGTGATCCGTGGTTGATATGAACTCTTCAAGGACTGATAATTTCCTTACTGGTCCTCTTTCTTAGGGGGAGTTGCAAACTCTCAGACGCCTAGTGGCCAAGCTTAGTATTTCCACTCCCACAGCTTCCGCTTCAGTTTTAGTACCCTTATCTAACCTTTTTGCCAACTCCGATATACAAGCTAATGTTTCTACAACTTCCTCTCTTCCTTGGATAATTGATTCGGGTGCAACTGACCACACGACAGGTTGCTCTTCCTTTTTTGATTCTTATTCCACTTGCTCTGGTAAGGACAAAGTCAGAGTTGCTGATGGCTCTCTATCTTCTATTTCGGGAAAATGTTTTATAAATTGTTCTCCAAACATTTCACTTTCTTCAGTTTTTCACGTTCCCAATTTTTCTACTAACCTCCTATCTGTTAGTAGTCTTACTCAATCCCTAAATTGCTCCATAACATTTTTTCCTACACATTGTGTCTTTCAAGATCCAGATACGGGAAGGATGATTGGCAGTGGTAAAGTGCAAGGGGACTTTACTGTTTGGAATCGGCACCTAATCCAGTTTGCTCACCTGTGTCACGTGGTCAAGCTCTTGCAGCTACGGGTTCAGCCCTTTCTTTGTTACATCAATGGCATCGTAGAATGGGTCATCCATCTATTGGAATTCTAGAAAAATTATTCCCGAGTTTGACTAAGCAATGTCCTCGAAGTCAGTTCCTTTGTAAAGCTTGTGAGCTAGCAAAACATAAACGGTCCTTTTATGCCCCTATTAACCAACGAAGTGATTCATCTTTTTCAATCATCCATTCTGATGTTTGGGGCCCTTCTCCTGTTGTGTCTCTTAATGGATATCGCTGGTTTGTCACCTTTATTGATTGTCACTCTCGTGTCACTTGGGTATATTTACTTCGGTCCAAAAATGAAGTCTTTTCATGCTTTCAATCCTTTCATCAAATAGTGCGCACTCAATTTGACACCACCATTAAGGTTCTTCGCAGTGACAATGAGACCGAGTATTTAGATGGGTCCTTTCGCACATATCTTGAACAATTTGGCATTCTTTTCCAGACAACTTGTGTTGGCACGCCACAACAGAATGGAGTTGCCGAGCGCAAGAATCGTCGTCTTGCTGAGGTCGCTCGCTCGCTCTTGTTCACCATGAACGTTCCTAAGTATTTTTGGGGGGAAGCTATACTTACTGCAGCTTTTCTTATCAATCGTATGCCCTCCAGCATTCTCCAATTTCAATCTCCTATTAGATATCTCCCTGTTGGTTCTGGGACCAGTTCTCTTCCTCCTAGAGTTTTTGGTTGCATATGTTTTGTCCATGCCCCTAAAGTTTCTGGTGGTAAGTTAGATCCCAAAGCACGTCAGTGTATTTTTCTTGGCTATACTCCTAGTCAAAAAGGTTATAAATGTTATGACCCACACTCTCGCAAAATGTATGTCTCTATGGATGTCACTTTTTGGGAAACCAAGTCATTTTATCCCCTCTCATCTCTTCAGGGGGAGAATAATAACCAGGAAGAAATGAGAGATGAAGAAAGGTTGACATCCTATACTCCAGAGTCTTGGTCGTATTTTTCGTTACATTGTCATCGTAAGGGGGAGACAAGAACTTCTGAAAAGGAACCAATAGTTGAAACGAGTGTTGATCATGACATTGGTGGACGTCTGGACAATCCAGATTTGAGAACTTATTCTCGTCGAGAGAAGGCTACTTGTGTTGAACCACCTTGCCAATCACCATCTCCAACCCTAGTTCCTGATACTTCAACTGAGTCCCCTGATAATACTCCTTCCTCTCTCTCTCTCCCTTTTGATGATCTTGATGTGCCTATTGCTCATAGGAAGCCAGTCCGAACACATATAGTGCCAGCTCGATTATGTACCCAACATCTCATCTCTCAGTTTGTCTCTTATGATCGTTTATCTCCTTCATACCGTGCCTTTGTTTCGTCTCTTTCTTCTATATCTATTCTACAGAATTGGCAAGATGCATTTACAATACCTGAGTGGAAAGAAGCTATGGTAGCGGAGATGACAGCCCTGAAGAAAAATGGCACATGGGAACTTGCACCTCTTTCTAAGGAAAAGAAGTTAGTGGGTTGTAAATGGGTGTTCACTGTGAAATACAAGGCTGACGGGGTCGTTGAGAGGTACAAAGCAAGACTTGTTGCAAGGGGGTTCACCCAGACATACGGGATTGATTATGAAGAGACCTTTGCTACTGTGGCCAAGATGAATTCTGTTAGGACCTCTCTTGTGCGTCTATTTTGAATTGGCCTCTTAAACAGTTTGATGTGAAAAATGCTTTTCTCCATGGTGACTTAGAGGAAGAGGTCTACATGGACATACCACCAGGTTTTTCCTCTTTTGCTACAGAAGGAAAGGTCTTTCTTGGAATGGAGGTGGCTAGATATGATAAAGGTATTTTTATTTTTCAAAGAAAATATATTCTGTATCTTTTGGAAGAGACGGGCATGTTAGGATGTAAGCCTACAGATTCTCCTATTGAGGCTAATCATCACCTTTGCAGTAATGATGGAAAACATGCGGATAAGGAGAGATATCAAAGACTTGTAGGTCGTTTGATATACTTATCTCATACTAGACCAAATATTTCCTACGCTGTTGGGGTTGTTAGTCAATTTATGCATGATCCTCGTACTACTCATCTTGATGCTGTCTATCGTATCTTGAGGTATCTCAAGTCTGCTCCAGGTAAAGGAATTTGTTCTCCAATCACGGTCACTTGAAACTGGAAGCCTTCACCGACGCAGACTGGACAGGTTCTATTGATGATCGGAGATCTACCTCTGGTTATTGTATCTTTCTTGGAGGAAACTTGATTACTTGGAGGAGTAAGAAGCAGTCTGTGGTTGCTAGATCAAGTGTAGAGGCGAAATACAGGGCAATGGCTCACGGTGTTTGTGAACTTTTATGGCTCCAAACTTTTTACGTGATTTGGGATTCTCTGATGATAGTCCTATGAAGTTATACTGTGATAATAAGACTGCCATAAACATTGCTCATAATCCAGTTCAACATGATCGAACGAAGCATATCGAAATCGACAGACACTTCATTAAAGAGAAGCTGAGCAATGACTTAATTTGTATGCCTTTTGTAAGATCAGAAGACCAGTTAGCCGATGTATTTACTAAGGATCTTAGTAGTAAAAATTTTCACCCCATTGTGTTCAAGTTGGACTTATCTTTGCACCAATTTGAGGGGGAGTGTTAAGTTTTATGTGTTGTGTAAATAGGTAGGATCTAAAGGGGTCATTGTGTAATTATTCCTTTTTCTTTTCCTTGTATATTTACACACACGATTAATGAATGAAAGATATGCGGTTTTCTCCTTTGACATCCATCATTGTAACATATCGAGTACATTCATAGCATGGCTTCTCTTAGGCTAGTAACGGTAGCATGTAGACTGCTAAGTTTATTATCTGGAAAGGTGTATTTTTTACATAAACTGAACGTAAAGATAAACAGATCCATATGGAGTAATCTAGCACTGTCTAAGTGCACCTCAATGTTATAGGACTTGCGTAAAGAGTATATGGCCTTCAATTAATTCCTTGGTACACTTCTGAATTCTATGGATTTTACTATTTTCACAAGTTTGTTGACTATCCGGTTTTCCTGGTTGAACTAAAGGAGAGAACTGTTTAGATTGTCGCACGATATGTATACATCTTTACCCAGCATGGCCCTCACTCTTGTAGTTGAGATCATAACCTGGATGCGTATCATCTTTTTCATAGTCTTCTACCTCCTAATACGTATTCTGCTTTCGCCTGTGCAGCACTCCTGACGGTATTGGCTCAGAGAGGGTTCTTTGCGAATGCATATGGAGATGATATAAGCAGCAAGAACGCTTATGAAGCTGACAACTTTATGCACACAGCAGATGTGATGCATGGCCCTTCTCTGAATATCTTGTTTGCTGAGGCTGTTAAAGCCCCACTGCTTTCTTCAGATAGCGAAGTGCAAGTCGGGACATTGGATTTGATCTTTCTTTATCTGTCTTGGGAAGGCGATTCAGGCACCAAAATTCGAGTATTCTTGGAAGAAAACATTGCAGATTATGTATTTGAAATACTTAGATTGTCAGGTAAACATCATCAACAAGCTATTCATGTATGGCTTTCCCTTGACAATGTGATACACTTGATGGTGTAGTTCTGGCTATCAATCTTTTTTCAATTGTTCCTCCATTATATTACTTGATTTTTTGAACCGAGTATTGAAGTTATTGTAGTTATCCCCAAAAGGTATAATACAAATGATTAACATCATCGTGCATGCATCTCTCCATATACCAAAAGTTACCTTGGAACACTGGATTCAAATTTCCCATCAGAAACAATATTTCTTTCTTTGGGGTATGCGGATACAAATTTTACTTTTAATGCCCTTTCGACTATAATTAACAGGGTTCAAAGATCCTGCAGTCACCTCTTGCCTTCAGGTTCTTGACATTCTATCAACAGCCAAGGATGATGCCTTTAGACAACGGCTTGCTATTGGATTTTCAAGCCTGATTCCTGTTCTGCATTATGTTGCTGGAATACCCTTTCATCCTGTCCAAGCTCAGACATTAAAGCTCACGTGGAACTGCATTTCAAATTGCCCTGGATTAATTTCTACCTCTCAGATTGAAGAACTAGGACTTATTTTGACAGGGATGTTGAAAAAATATGCGGATGGGAAGGCAGGAATGCTCACAGAGACATTCTCTATGGCCTGTTCAATTTTAGTAGCTGTTATGAAATCTCCATCTTCTCACGGAACTTCAAATTTCTCAACATCACTCCGAGACGCATCAATGCATGCCGTTTTCTCTTGTTTAAACCAGCATGGACAATATCCCAGCCAACTTATGTACTCTCTATATCTACTGAAGGAGGCATACACATTCAGTCACACTGGAAACTCCACCAGCTCCACTGATGTGGAACTAAGAAGCTGTATTCTAAACATATGTAAGTCAACTCTATTGCCTTGGTTTATAACATCCATGAATGAAATGGAGGAGGACATTATCATTGGTGTTCTGGAAACTTTTCATTCGATATTGCTGCAGGACTCCGATATCCAGGCCACAGAATTTGCAAATGTTTTGGTCTCATCCTCCTGGTTCAGTTTGGCATTTGGATGCTTGGGTTTGTTCCCAACCGAAAAGATCAAATGGAGAGTTTATCTGATGTTGAGCTCGATTCTGGATGTTCTTTATGGAAATGACTTCGGGCAGCCCATTAGAGATGCTGCTTTACATCTACCGACCGATCCCATAGATTTGCTGTTCCTTTTAGGACAAAAGAGCTCCAATAATTTTGAATTGTTCTGTTGTCAATCTGCAGTTTTGCTGATACTATTTACCAGCTCATTGTATGATGATAGGTACCAAGTTCTCTGTTTTTTATCTCGCTCCAATTAATGTTCAGTAGAATGCTTTGTTACATGTGCTTTTCGAAATGTACGCTTGTCATATTAGTGTAACTTGAGCAAGGGTATGGGACATGTCCAACATTATTAGTTTGGCACACCTAAAAAACGTTTCTGGTATTCAAGATGCGTATAACTATCCTATTGTGCACTAAATGTCTACGACACCTGTAAACACAAATATACCATGGAGAATAGATAAAATATACCATAAAATGCTGAATATTTAGTGCCTTGAATGAGTTGGCAAAGTTGGCAAATCGTGAATCGAATCGAGAATCGAAGGGCCTTTTTCCGAATCGTGGATCGAATTGAATCGTGAATCGCTTCAATTCAGTCATGATTTTCAAAATGTCAAAACTTGTATTTATGCCTTTGAGTGAAAAAGAAACATTGTAAAAATAATTATGTTATACTTAAATCAATAAGAAGTTTGTCCTAGGTAATTAATTGAGGATCACGAGGTTCAATAGGAAAGACCCTTACGTTTATTGCAAAAGATATGAATTGGATGAATGTGATTTTAGTCATTTTTGTAAGCAAAGATTCAACTAACCTTTTAAGATTTTTAAGATTACTATGTCATCTTTTGTATCATTCTCTTTCTATTGCATAAATTATTTTGTTATAATTATTGATTCATATGTGTATGAACTTATAAATACAAAAATTTAAGATACATCATACAAGAAAATATTTTTTGAATATTTT
>NMUG010006077.1:0-12781 GCA_002855965.1 Monotropa hypopitys | reverse complement strand
ACAGCACAGGCCAGCCAACAGACGGCCGAACAGAGCTTAGCCGGCGACAGGGCCTCTCTGGGGCTCTCTCCTAGTACCACTTCTGTGTAGAGGTCTCTTAGCCCAGGACGGCCCAGTCTGCAACCAGCAACGCCGAAGCAGCCCGCTTCGGCCAGATAGGACAAAGTGCCTTGTTCACAGCGAAGATTCCCTCGGGGGCAGCATCCCGGGTTTTGCGCACATGGCAGACACACGCCTGACACAGAATCAGCTTTTCCGTGATTCCCGCAGAATGTCAGGCATGCTCTGTCAGCTTTTCTGCCGCCCAATGCTGTCAGGCGGCGCCGCCTGACACTGTCGGGGCCGACCGGTCGGCCACACGTTCAGACACTCAGAGGAGACAGGGGCACTGCTCCATGGCCTGCCACATCAGCTCACCCGCGCCGAAGCGCGTGTCTCCCACTCTCCGATGTTCTATATATAGAGATGAGCATTCAATACAGAGGTACACTCTCTCACTCTAGCCCAAGCTCTGCAAAATTACTTTCTCTCTCCACATTCCTTTGCTGACTTTGCCATCGGAGGGTCCATCGGCGACGCCGCCGGTAGCCTAACGTTTGTTTCTTTTGCAGCCTAGCACCACCTCATCTCCACCGTTCACAGCAGCAAACCACCGCAAGAAAGGCTTACCCCCCAACAATTGGCGACTCCGTTGGGGACCCCTTTCTCTAACATTCAAATTTCTACTTTGAGCTTGAAGATGACTTCCAAAGACAACCAGCCCGACGGCAGAAGGCACAAGGGAAAAGAGGCAGCCAGGACCGGAGACTCTTCTCTTCGCACTCCTGAGCGTGTCCGTGCCAGCGACGCCAGCTACCACTCCAGTGAGTGTCCAGACCCTCCGGCCAAGCTAACTACGAGGCAGTACATTTGCCAGCTGGAGGGCGATCTGGGCCGAAGGGATCACCAAATTGATGCCCTCATTAGAGAAATGACCCTCCTGAGGGAGGCTACCGAGAAGAAAAGGACGGCGCCTGCACTGAGCCGTGCCGAGAAGGACGACAGGGAGTACCAGGATCCGTCCCAGAGCAGGAGCAGATCTCAGCAAACCAGGCCCTCTGCTCTGAACAGGCTGGGGGAAAGGATAGAAGAAATCCCTGTCCGGGAGAGGGATAACGAGGACCGCCGCGTCAGGCGCCGGGTCTCGCCTCCTTGGCCCAGGGACGAACGTTCAGCTTCAAACGCCAGGCCACCAGTGTTCGACCGCCTTGGCCCAAATGCAGTCCCAGCGGCTCAGAGGAACCGTCAGGCCCGAGATCAGTCACCACCTAGGCCTAGGAGGCACGACGGCCAGAGAGGCAGCCACTTCTCAGAGCAGGAGGTTAGTCAAAGAAAGGGAGCCCTGCCAGTTCGGACCTATGAGCCGTGCCGACAAGATAGAATTCCATGTACCCCCTTCTCTCCTGAAATTGAAGCTGCGAGGCCTCCAGCAGGCTTTTCAGCCCCCAAGTTCAACAAATACGATCCCAAAATGGATTCGTATACTCACATAGTGCACTTCAGGCAGATGATGTCCCTCTACTCTGGGGAGGATGCCTTGATGTGCAAACTTTTTTCATCCAGCCTCGGCGAGGTTGGGTTACTCTGGTTTGACCGACTGCCAGCAGGGTCCATCTCCTCATGGAGAGACCTCTCAACGGCCTTCCTGGCTCGGTTCATTACCAGTACCAAAGTAAAAAAGGAGGTTGATTCCCTTCTCGGCCTTCGACGAGCAAGGTTAGAATATCTGCGCCAATACGCAGCCCAGTATTGGGACCTCTACAATGAGATTGAGGATTGTGATCAAAAAATCACAGTTACATCTTTCAAGCTCGGCCTGGACCACTCCAGCCGAGAGTTTGAGGATCTGATGCTTTTCCCTCTGGCAACAATGTACGAGCTCATGGACAGAATCGAGCTCCACGCAAAATTGGAGAAGGCCAAGGAAGAGCGAAGTAGAGCCGACCAACGCTCCGGCCAAGGTTCCAGCAACCACAACAATCCGGTCAGGAGAAAAGAGACCAATACCGTCCAGCCGGGGGAACCTCGGACCTACAAACCATACGAGTACGTAGCTCACACCACTGTCTTCAAACAACCGACCTTCATGCTCCTACGCAAAATCGAAAAGGAGCCGTACTTCAGGTGGCCAGAGAAAAGGCTAGGAGCGCAGAGAGGTGGCAATGACAAATTCAGATGCTCCTATCACAGGGAGAAGGGCCACCTCACAACCAACTGCCGAGCTTACAAAGATTTTCTAGAAGAGTTGGTCACTGCCGGCCATCTTGGGGAGTTCATTGATACAGGGAAGACGGCCACTGCTGCGCCGAAGGAAGATCCCAAGCTGGCCCTGTGCATTATCAATGTGATCCACGGGACAGTGGATCACCGACGAGAGGAGCAACTTCGGTCTGAGCTCCAATAGATAGAGGCAAAGGAGATTCTTGCCGTCCAGCCTATGCCGAAGAAGCCGAAGCCTTACTCAAGGTATTCCATCACTTTTTCCTCTAAAGATTCTGAAAGGGTCCAACATCCCCACGACGACGCGCTAGTCGTCACCCTGCAAATTGCCGACTGCCAGGTCAGTAGAGTCCTCGTTGACCTCGGCAGCTCGGTATACGTCATGTATTACTCCCTGTTCAAGAAAATGGGATACAAGTCAGAGGACCTACAACCGACCGACGTGCCCCTGGTAGGGTTTAACGTGGCATCAGTCTGGCCTCTCGACAAAATTACCATACAGTGACCATCGGCACGGTCACAACCGAGGTGGAATTTGTGGTAGTCGACGTCCCGTCGCCCTATAATGCTATTCTGGGCCGAACATGGGTCCATAGCATCAAGGGAGTTGCCTCCACATACCACCAGGTCATCAAGTTTATTGGCTCAAGAGGCGCGGAGGAGCTTAGGGGAGACCAAGCCTCGGCCAAGCAGTGCTATATCGCTACCGTCAAGGGTAAAGTGACCCCCGAGCAAGTCCACTGGGTGGAGGTTCCAGATCAACCGGTGCTGGAGGACGTCGGTTCAAGTGCCTCGGCTAAATCCATTGAGGACCTTGACACTGTCCCTCTTAGCGCCGAAGATCCGGAGCGCTTCTTTCTTATCGGCTCAGAGATGACCGAGGAAGACAAGGCGGCAACAATTAGCTGCCTCAAGCGAAATGTTGAAATATTTGCCTGGTCGCCCTACGAAATGCCGGGTGTAGATCCAGAGTTCATCAGACATCACCTCAACGTCCGACCGGAGTGTCGGCCCGTCGTTCAGAAAGCCAGGCAATCGGCAGCCGCTCATGCCGACACAGTTATTGAAGAAGTGGACCGTCTGACCGAAGCGCAGGCGATCCGAGAAGTACACTACCCCACCTGGTTAGCCAACACGGTGGTGGTCAAGAAGAAGACCGACAAGTGGAGGGTTTGTGTTGATTACACCAACCTCAATGAAGCCTGCCCCAAAGACAGTTTTCCTGTGCCGAGGATTGATCAGCTGGTCGACGCAATGGCCGGACACGCCAGGATGAGCTTTATGGATGCTTACCGAGGGTACCATCAGATAGCCATGTTCGGCCCAGATCAAGAGAAAACAGCGTTCATTTTTCCAAGGGGACTGTTCTGCTACCGGGTGATGCCCTTCGGCCTGAAGAATGCCGGAGCGACTTATCAAAGGATGGTCACGAAGATGTTCGGTTCTCAGCTCGGTGACACGATGGAGGCCTACATAGATGATATGGTCGTCAAGAGCAAGGCTGAAGAAAACCACTTGGACGATCTTCAAAAGGTGTTTGATATATTGAAGAAGCACAAGCTCCGGCTCAACGCTTTAAAGTGTGCCTTTGGAGTCGGCTCGGGGAAATTTCTAGGTTACCTTGTCACGCGCCGAGGCATTGAGGCCGACCCCTCTCAGATTTCGGCCATTCAGAAGATTGAAGAGCCAAGAACCCTGAAAGAAGTTCAGAAGCTTGCGGGTATGGCCGCAGCCCTCAACCGGTTCATCAGTAGATCCTCGGACAAATGCCAGCCATTCTATGAGGTATTAAAGAAAAATAACCGAAGACACTTTTTGTGGACTGATCAGTGCAGGGAGGCCCTCGACAATATCAAAGAATACCTCTCTTCGGTTCCCTTACTTGCCAAACCAATGCAGGGGGGAAGAGTTGTACCTATACCTGGCCGTCACTCCACATGTCGTCAGCTCAGCACTGGTTCGGCAAGAAGGGCTTGAGCAGCAGCCGGTCTACTTCTCTAGTAAATCTCTCATCAGCGCCGAGACCAGGTACCTTCCTCTTGAAAAACTTGCGTATGCTTTGGTGATTGCTTCCAGGAAACTGGCACCATATTTCCAGGCACATACTATTGTTGTCTTGACCGAGTTCTCTATTCGGGCGTTGCTTAAACGCGCCGATCTATCCGGCCGACTCACCAAGTGGGCCGTGGAATTGGCAAATTTTGACATCAAGTTCCAGCCGAAGACAGCCATCAAGGATCAAATCCTGACCAACTTCCTTGCAGAATTCTCTCATCGACCAGAGGATCCTCAGGCCGACAAAGTTATTTCCGAACAAGTTCTGCCGGAGTCGCTGCAAAATCAGGACTCGTGGAGAATGTTCGTCGACGGAGCATCAAACTGCCGAGGGAATGGAGCCGGAGTTGTTCTCATTTCTCCAGAGGGCGTCACTCATGAACATTCCCTTCGGCTCAACTTTAGTGCCTCCAACAATGAGGCAGAGTATGAAGCACTTCTGGCCGGACTAAAAGCTGCCGAAGAACTGGAGATTCAGAGCCTTAACATCTACAGCGATTCTCAGCTCGCGGTCAACCAGGTCAACGGGGACTACGAGTGCCGAGACGAGCGGATGGGAAGATACATGCTGAAGGTCAAGGAGAGGCTGGGTCTATTCAATCAAATCCAAATTCAGCAGGTCGGTAGGGAACAAAACGCCCATGCTGACGCTCTGGCCGGAATAGCCTCAGCAGCAGAAGTCAGAGAGCAGAGGACGGTCAGCGTCCAAAGCCTAGATCAGCCGAGCATTGAAGCACCGAAGCAGTTAGCCGTCCTCTTCATCAGCCAGGGTCCCAGCTGGATGGACTCAATCATTTCATTTCTGAAGGACGGCTCACTCCCAGAAGACAAGAGGGAAGCCCACCGAATCGTGCACAAGTCGACACGGTTCTGGCTTGGCCCTCAGGACAAATTGTACAGACGGTCATTCTCTGGACCGTACCTCCTTTGTGTGCACCCAACATTGGTGGAAGGAGTATTGCAGGAGCTCCATGCCGGCAGCTATGGAGCACACACTAGGGGAAGATTAATAGCACACCGAGCTATCTCACAAGGGTACTGGTGGCCGAAGATGATGGAAGACGGGGAGCAGATAGTGAAGAAGTGTGATTCCTGCCAACGGTTCTCCCCGATCATCAGACAACCTGCCGAAGAACTTACACCATTGACCAGTCCATGGCCTTTTGCTCAGTGGGACTTGGACATCGTCGGCAAGCTCCCTACGGCTCCAGGAGGCTTCAAATTTCTGATTACAGCAACAGACTACTTCTCCAAGTGGGTTGAAGCCGAGCCGTTGGTAACTATAGAAGACAAGGATGTGAAGAGATTCGCCTGGAAGAACATTGTCTCCCGCTTCGGCATCCCCTACGCCTTCATCTCGGATAACGGCACTCAGTTCGTGGGGGACCTTTTCACCAACTTTTGTGCCGACCACAGAATCAGGTTCTACAACTCCACCCCTCACTATCCGCAAGGCAACGGTCAGGCCGAAGCATCCAACGAAACCATCGGCAGCGGCATCAAGAGGAGACTCCAGGCTGCAAAGGGCAAATGGGCCGAAGAACTTCATAGCGTTCTTTGGGCCTACCGAACAACTCCTCGGCGCTCCACCGGGCAGACCCCGTTCTCTTTAGCCTTCGGCATGGAAGCAATCATTTCACTAGAGGCCGGGCTGCCAACTATCAGAACTGAAGGATTCAATGAGCCAACGAACAACGTAACGATTCAAATGGACCTGGACCTAACCGAAGAAAGAAGAGACTCGGCTAGGATCAGACTAGCCGCCTACCAGCAAGGAGTAGCCAGAAACTTTTCACGGACGGTCCGGCCCAGGGCATTCAAGGTTGATGATCTTGTCCTAAGAAAAGTGGTGGAAAACAAGAAGAAAAGCTTAGACGGTAAGCTCGGTCCAAACTGGGAAGGGCCGTACAGGGTGACCTGTCATGCAGGGACCGAGGCTTATCGACTTGAAGACCTGGACGGCACCCCAATTCCAAGGCCTTGGAATGCCACTAACTTGAGATTGTACTACCACTGACTCTGTAAATTCGGCCTTAGGCCCTCAATCAATGAAAACCCGATTCTCAAAATACCTGCTCAAAATTTGTTATCTTTCGCTTCGTTGCTGTATCACCGAAGCAGCCCTTAGTTGCCGTTCATCTACAAAACGTGCAAGCAGCTCCTCGATGGCTTTGCCGAGGAGACGTACAGCTCTTCGGCGCTACATCATCGAAGCAGCTCTTAGTTGCCGTTTATCTATAAAACGTGCATGCAGCTCCTTGGTGGCTTTGCCGAGGAGAATTACATCTCTTCGGTGCTACATCACCGAAGCAGCTCTTAGATGCCGTTTATCTACAAAACGTGCATACAGCTCCTCGATGGCTTTGCCGAGGAGACTTACAGCTCTTCTACGCTACACCACCAAAGTAGCTCTTAGTTGCCGTTTATCTGCAAAACGTGCATACAACTCCTCGGTGGCTTTGCCGAGGAGAAGCACAGCCCTTCGGCACTATATCACCGGAGGGCCCTTAAGAAGTTGACATTTATCTGAAAAATGTACGGTACAATACCGAAGCGATCAACAAACAGCAATGCAATCAAAGTATAGCACCAAGCCGAGGGCAAAGCCTTGGCTGACCAAAACCTTTTCCTCGGCTGGGGGAAGAAGGGTACACTATGCAAATAGCCGAGAAGACAAAGAAATTTAAGCCAAAAGTTCAAATATTCATTAATTCAAAAGAAGGACCGGCCACAGATCGGCTCGGCCCAGACAAAAACAAAAAGCAAATTACAACAAAGGAGCGCAAGGATGGTCAAGCAGTTGGCTGGGTGGAGCCGACAGCTCCAGTTCCGGCCGCCTCGGTCCCATGAGGAGGATCAGCCACAACGGCGACAGTCCTAACGGCCGGAACTGCAACCCCCGTCACGGCATCAGGAGGGGCCGGTGCAGCAGACAGAAGCCAAGCCCCAACCTTACATGACCTCATTGGGGGAATCTCCCCCACGCCTTCAGCACTGTCCTCGGCCCCCAAGGAGACCTTGCAATTGACCCATCCCTTCTTGAAAAGCTTCTCCCTCAGCGGGCCCACTTGACTACTGCACTCGGCCGCCGCATCTTCATACCCTTGGCGTATTCTGCCTCTGCATCGGCGTCTGCCTTCTTCTGCACCTCCTCCTTCTACGCCTTCAGCAGGAGGATCTCAGCCTGGAGGTCCGCGAGCCGAGCATTTTTGGCAGCCAGCTCCGCCACGTTGATCTCGACCGTCGCCAGGATCTGCTTGTTTTTCTCCTCCAACGCGGCCAACGACCCTCGGACCTCGGCAAGTTTCTCCTCCTCCGCCTTGTCGGTCAGCTTTCGGTTAGCCTGTAGCTGACTGAGGCGCTGATCCACGCCGGCGCCAGCATGCATCATCTGCAAAAAGACAAGTTATCAACGCAAATATCGAAGGAAACAGGTTCAACAAGTTCAAGGCAGTTGTGCTTATCATTGCGCCGTAGTACATCATCCTGCGAAAATAGGACCGGGGGCCTTTGGGAAGGCGCTCCATCTCCCTCGGCAGAGTGAAGGCCTGGGCCAGAGCCAGTGCCACACCGGGGCGCTCCTCCAGCGTGTCCCCCATCTCGGGAGCAATGCCCTCATAGGAGAGCTTTGGCTCAAAAGGAATTATCTCCTTTTGGGAGGATGCCGCCGCCTCCTGCGCCGCGGGATCCTGGGCGGAATTTTTCTCCGCAGCAGCCGAAGAGTGCTCGGTCGACTGCACGTCCGCATCAGTCCGGGGCCTCTTCTCCCGACGAGCTCTCTGCAGCTTCTCAAGAACATCATCGGCACGGCCTTTTGCCGCCGTCTCCTTCAGAACTGCCACCAAGGGCTCGACGTCCATGCCCTCCGGCTCATCGGCCAGGAATTCTTCTTCAAGGTTGATAACCTTTACGGGTCCCATGTCTACCTCCTCGACAGATGGTGAAGCAGAAGGTTCGGCTGGCTGCGTAGCGGAAGGTTCGGATGGATGAGTAGCAGAGGGCTCGGCTGAGCGCCTAGCAGCTGTCTCGGCCGGGGAAGGTCGCGGCCGAAGCGTGTGGGTGTAGGATGGAGTATACTCCAACAGTGTTGGAGCCCAGCGTCTAGCTTCCGGCAGGGCAGAAAAAGCCTTTACCCTGTCAGCGTCGGCGGCGTTCTTCAAACCGCTGAGGATCCCAACGTCTGCACAGCAGGAAGATTGTTAGAAAGTCAAACTGAAAGAAAGAAACGTTGGCCGAAGGGATAAAGCTTACCAAGGACACCCTCTAAGAACGGCACAGTGTACACATGACCCTGACCATGGTGAAATGGAATAAAAAATGGCCGGAGACGATCATGTCCTCGGCGTATTTATCTGAATCCGGCAGGCCGGCAATCAGGCCGGCAATCAGGCCGTTCTGGCCAGGTCTCCGGCCCAGATAGTACTTCTTGGATTTCTGGTTATAACCGACATAATAGCAGCCGAAGATGTCTGGGAAGGTGAGTCGGCTCGCCCGTGGAAGGGACTCGTTCAACTTGGCCACTCCCAGCAGAATTCTAAAGGTATTTACTGTGACTTGGAATGGGGTGATGCTGAGAGCACCGAAGAAGTGGGTAAGGATAGGATGAAAGGGGAACCGTACTCCCCCCTCAACGACAGCAACGACCGGCACAAGAATGTGTTGCGGTCCCTGTTCTTTGTGGCCGACGGGGGCTAGCAGTATGTTCACGTCGGCCGGGATCTCATACTCCTCGCGGAAGTGCCGAAGATCCTCAGGGGTGTCCAGGTACTGCCTGAACTTGTCTGACCGTCGCTTCGGAGCCATAGTTGGATCTGAAAAGAACACAAACAAGAGGGCACCGTTAGTCGGTCCGGCATCGACCTGCGTGGTGAAGCACATGGAAACCATTGGCTTGGCCTTCAACCAACAACCAAGGCCAGTCCGGCTCGGCCAAAGGGAGGATAAATGTTCGTCCCCTACCTCTGAAGCCCAGAAACTTGCAGGAAGTTCCCAGGCCACGAAAATGGCGGAAGAACAAACACTCAAGCCTTAACGGTCGCTAAATCGACTGAAAACTACAAAAACGACAACCGTAATGTACGGAGAAGGGAGAGACGAGTACCTGGAAGGAAGAGAGGGGCTGGAAAGATGGAGAAGATGGAAGAGAGGGGCTGGAATGCAAGTCGCCGGAGAACGCCGCACGGTGGCCGGAAATTGCCTAGAGAGAGAGAGCAGAAGCAAACGGGATTTGCCAGAAGCCCTAAGTCCCCTATTTATAGGGGAGACCTGGAGATCAAAACCGGGTGACCGGCCGAGCCAGTCCAGACGGTCACCACGCTCCCGCAATAACTGCACCGCCTCGAAAAATGTGCCGGCGGTGCACGCCTGACAGCACGTTTGGACGCTGTCCCATCAGCCGCAGCTTCAGCCAACCGCTGCGTGACACGTAGGGCCACCCAACCACCAGATCAAGCGTACGGCGTCCAATGACGCGACATCTGTCCGCGTGACGTCATGTCAGACGCGCCATCTCCTCAGAACGCGACACGTGAGCGATGTCATAATGACGGTTCATTAAATGCTGACAGGTCCAAATCTCAAGTCAAATCAGTGGTCCGACGCTCCTCCCTTCGGCACCTACACAACCTATCGGCACCGAGTCAACCCCGCTTCGGCCAAAATGCCTGGCCAAAGGGGTTGAGGAGCTATTGTTGGGGCCGAACTCTCAAGAGGCCGGAGCCACGACCTCCTCCAGGAGGACCACAACACAGGCCAGCCAACAGACGGCCGAACAGAGCTTAGCCGGCGACATGGCCTCTCTGGGGCTCTCTCCGGCTCGGAGACTCAAAGCCCAGAGGAGATGCCTAGTCGACGGGACGTATAATCAAGGTCATGCGGCCGAACATAACAATGGCTGACGAGAGAGGCTCTCCTAGTACCACTTCTATGTAGAGGTCTCTTAGCCCAGGACGGCCCAGTCTGCAACCAGCAACGCCGAAGCAGCCCGCTTCGGCCAGATAGGACAAAGTGCATTGTTCACAGCGAAGATTCCCTCGGGGGCAGCATCCCGGGTTTTGCGCACATGGCAGACACACGCCTGACACAGAATCAGCTTTTCCGTGATTCCCGCAGAATGTCAGGCATGCTCTGTCAGCTTTTCTGCCGCCCAATGCTGTCAGGCGGCGCCGCCTGACACTGTCGGGGCCGACCGGTCGACCACACGTTCAGACACTCAGAGGAGACAGGGGCACTGCCCCATGGCCTGCCACATCAGCTCACCTGCGCCGAAGCGCGTGTCTCCCACTCTCCGATGTTCTATATATAGAGATGAGCATTCAATACAGGGGTAAACTCTCTCACTCTAGCCCAAGCTCTGCAAAATTACTTTCTCTCTCTACATTCCTTTACTGACTTTGCCATCGGAGGGTCTACCGCCGCCGCCGCCGGTAGCCTAACGTTTGTTTCTTTTGCAGCCTAGCACCACCTCATCTCCACCGTTCACAGCAGCAAACCACCGCAAGAAAGGCTTACTCCCCAACACTAAGTATAACGGAACATGATGCACTCAACATAGTGCATTGGAAGAAAACGGATTGATGTAGCCATGCCCAATTGATTCGGACTTGAGGCTCAGTTTCGTTTGGTTTGGGCAACAAAATCCCATTGTGTTGTGAAACTGCCAAAATAGGGAGGGTCTAGAAGTACGGTTTGAAGCAGTTTTCACAGGTTTGTACTTATTTTTTCAACCCAATCGAGGCTAATGACCACCCATTTGGTTAGCATTACAAGTACTGCTTGTACCTTTTTTATACTGTCGTATTGGACTACCACATCTCATATCCTTTAGGTTCCTATTACAAATTCTGTCTTTATATTCCTATACTACTTTGCTTTGAAACCAACTATAGTAGCACGTAAGTTTCTTAGAATCTTCAGAGGATGTTGGATCAAGAAGTCAGATCATTGGGACTTGCAATATATAGTTGAAAAAATGTGACAATGTACCTTCGAGAGGTGGTTTGAAATATGTCAATGGTTTCTGTTAGATGTTAGCAGTGATTGAAAAGGCGAGAGTAGTCGCTCGCCTAGGCGTGAGGCGAGCCTAGGCGAGCTTGTAATGCCCCAGATGCTTGAAGTGAAGCGAGGCGAGCCGCCTAGGCGAGAGGCGTGAGGCGTTCGCCTCGTACGTGTCGATTCAATTTTGCTTTTATACGTAAAAATAGTTAATAAATGAAAAGGGAAGATTACAAATCCTTATTTTCTCTCTCGCCTCACGCTTATCACCGACAATAGTAGCTCTGCGATTGAAGAGGAGTTTCAAAAATTCTTCGTCTCTCTTTCTCATCTGAACCATCTGGTATTTTTCGTCTTTCTTTCTCGTCTCTCTCACTCTCGTCTGGTGTCTCTCTCTTGTCTGGTATCTCTCTCTCTCTCTCAGATTCAGTGAAGGTGGGGTGAATGTAAAGTGTTCTGTACAGTACTTCTAGAAACATTGATGTATAGTACCTGTACAAATTTTATTTTAATGTAATAGGTGAATGTTAACTGTTAATTAATGGGTTACACTCAGTTCTTGTTTTAATAAAATTACTATTATTAATGGGTCACATTATTGTAGATGTCGACTCGAAACGATCCTGCTTGGAAATATTCAAAGAGGCACGACGATAACAAGTTCAAGTTCACTTGTAATTTTTGTAGCAAGGTGATCAATGAGGGTGTTTACCGAGTGAAGTAACATCTTGTCGGTGGATATACATCGGTAACAACATGCCCTACTTCTCCTAAAGTTGTTAAAGAAGAGAATGGGATTTGTGAGCAAAAAGAAAGAGGTGGCTTCAGTCATAAGTCCTCTTGCAGATTTTGATGAAATGGGCAATGATGAAGACATAGATGACTATGAGTTTGATGATGTACAATCCAAGCCCCATCCTAAGAGGTCTGCTTCGACTCAAGACTCTTCAGCTTGCGGGAGTAATAGTTCTCAACCCAAGCCCTTCCCTAAAAAGCCTAAGAACATGGGGCCTCTTGATGTTTACTTCACTCCTGACCTGGAGATCGAGGTGGAGAAGAGGGAAGGTAAGAGTAAAGAAGCTAAAGTTTTTTTGGAAAGCCAATATATATATATATATATATATAAATATAAAGGATGCAATATCCAGCACCAGTACACCCTGCCAGCAAACCAGTAACACCCAAGTAGACAAACACTTGCCCCCACTCCTACCAACCAAAAGACTTCACCTAAACCTAGGGCTGCACATCGGACGGAACGGAACGGAAAAACTCATTTCGGAATTCGGAACATTTTTTTCGGAACTAATTTTTTCGTTCCAATTTCGGAACTATTTTTTTCGGAATTTTTGTTTCCGTTCCAATTTCGGAAAATTCGGAAAATTCGGAAAATTCGAAATTTTGGAAAATTTTCGGAAATTTTTTGGAATTTTGGTTAATTTTTCGATTTTTTTTCATAACTCTGAAATTTTTT
>NMUG010006076.1:0-12781 GCA_002855965.1 Monotropa hypopitys | reverse complement strand
ATATCCTGGGTCATGGTCATGGGCAAAGAGCTTTCTTCAATGGGACAATCTGAACTTGCCATTGAAGATTCCATACCAACCACTGATCATACAATCAACAATAACTGGGCCAAAGCAGAGCAATCCAAGAACCCAATAGACAAAGCCGCAATTCCCAATAAAATAATCAGTCACACCACAAACACCACAAATGCAATGCGAGGATAGCTGGGTTTGTTGGTTTCACTGACATAGCCATACAACGGTTGTGAGTTCCGTGAAGGATATCAGCTAACACCAACGGACAATGGGAGACTCAATCATGCATATGTAACAACCAAGCAATGCGAGCAGATAATCCCAAAGGAACTCAGTAAATTAATAGACAAACCCGCGCGAACTTTCAAGCCAACCGAGTAAACAGATATACTAGCGCCAAGTCAACAAGTCACCATAGCAAGCACGCAAACTCAGTCGAGCTGGCTGACCAAAAGAGACACACCGGGCAGAGAGGCACGGTGGCAGACCGAGGCGGAAGAGGGCGGAAGCTCGGATGGCGCGGAGGGCAGAGGCGCAACTGGGAAAGTCGGGGCAGGCACAACCGAAGGAAGAGACGGCGAATGGTGTCCATCGTCCAGCTACGGCAGGCACAGGTGACATTCATGTCCCCATAGCAAGCGGCAGCCGGCGATGGCTGCGGAAGGGACCGACCAAGGAAAAGACGCGGCGGAGATCGGTTGGGGAAGAAGGGCTCGGCGACGACTGGTGCGGCAGGGGCCGACGGCGGCTGGTGCGGCGAAGGCTGATAGCAGGCGCAGGGAGGAGTCACGGGCTTGGCTCTGATACCATGTAGAAATATTTAGGGTTAAAACTTAGAGTGGGGGAATGCCCCACCTCCTTTATATAGAGAAACACAATAGACAAATTACAACTGGGTCCCCCAAATATGGAGGGATAACAGAAAGGAATAAAAAAGAAAGAAACAATACACACAGTACAACATAACAACTACTATTCTAACAGGGGATACTTCTTTCACATGGTCTCCTCGCTCTCCCAAGTTGCTTCTTCGACCTCATGATTTCGCCATAACACTTTGATTAATTGAATCACTTTAGAGTGTAATACTTGCTCCTTGCGATCCAAAATCTTCACCGGCAACTCTTCATAAGTTAGATCTTCATGCAACTCCAAGGGCTCTGCCTCTAGCACATGCGTCGAATCACCCACATACTTCCGAAGCATAGAAACATGGAACACGTTGTGCAACCGAGCCAACTCCACCGGTAATGCCAAGCGATATGCCGTCGCCCCCACTCTCTCCACAATCTCATACGGCCCAATATACGCAGATGGACGCGGCCACCGCAGAGCCCTAGGGACGTCAAGTCCTAGGTCGGTGGGAAGGGGGCGCCCTACGCTCATATGCTCAAAAGACCACCACAGGAGAAAGGGCCAGAACCCTAACTGTGTCGGAGAATGGCAGCTAACTCTCCTCCTCATAGCCTGGAGGAAGGAGGCAAAAGTGAAAGACCCACAGTCAAAGAGGGCACCATCCGGGAAGTCAACTATCCCGACGTAAGCCACTAAAAACAAAGTGCCGTTGTTGCATACGAAGCACGACACTAGCAAATATAAAAGCAATCGACACTGCCGTCTGAACAACTCCGGGCCGTTTGTCTCTAGGGTGTAGAAGAAATCTCCTCCCCGCAGTGCTGAGCCTGGGATCCTCTTCCCTCTCATCTCATGTGGGGTGATGCCCAAAACCCTCTCGATGTCATCCTTAGTCCTTATCGTCCTCTAAACCGGGATCCCTCTGAACCTCAAACCAGTGATAACGGCCCACTCAAAAGGAGTGACGCCCAACTCACAGTCGCCCAAGTAGAGCGTGTTGATCTCACTGAACCAATGCTCGGCAAGGGCCCTCAGCAAAGTGTGCTTCGAGCGAAAGGGCGGAATGGCTAAGAAATAACCCCTGCTCGACCAAAAAATCTCTGTATACAGGATGCGCCCGGTTGCAGATGGCAGCTGCCTGGAACCACGCTCCTCGAAAGGGTCTCTCTGGTGGAACTACCTGAGCCCTCAAATATACGGACGGATGGGACCGGAGCTGTGTCAAAAGCGGTGTATCAGAAACACGCAATCTGGCCCTCCGAAGCTCCTCGGGAACCATCGTCCCTCTCAGCTACAACCCCACGCCATCTCAAGAAAAAGTCTCTACGTATCCGCATCATCCATGATTATCAACGTATACATTTGTTCACGGATCCTACGTTATAACATCTCTCTACGGTTATAACCTGGGGCAAAAATTTCTAGAATTGGTAATATCTCACTAGGGTTACCAATATAGATCCAGATCTACAAGAACGTTGCTAGTATCTATCTAAGACTACCAGTTCGCAATTCCAAGAAACTCTAACCTAAGGTAGTACCTTTCTAAGACTACAGGTTGAGTTTATTATTCCCGTTAGTATCTTTCTACGACTACGGAGTTACGTTCCTCTAAACCTAAGGTAGTACCTTTCTAAGACTGCAGGTTGAGTTTATTATACCCGTTAGTATCTTTCTATGACTACGGAGTTACGTGTCACAAACCTAAAATAGTATCTTTCTAAGATTGTGGGTTTATTTATTCAAAAATCTTGATAGTATCTTTCTAAGACTATAGATTTGAAATTTCTAAAAACACCAGGGCACCTTCCTAAGGCCATAGGTTAAATCTTCCAAAAGCCCGAGGTAACATCTTTCTAAGACTATAGGCTGGTATCTCTGAGAATCTCAGTAGTACCTTTATAAGATTACGATTCCAAATCTCTCTCTGAAACCTACAGTGGTACCTTCCGAAGACCACAAGTTAGAAAGCCCCGAGGTAGTACCTTTCTATGACTACAAGCTGGCATTTACAAGAATCCAAGTAGTATCTCTCTAAGACTACAAAGTTGAAATTGCAAAAACCTACAGTGGTACCTCGCTAAGGCCACGGGTTAAACCGCTCGGGTGCACGAGGTAGTACCTTTCGAAGACTACAAGATAGCATTACCGAGAGACTGAGTAGTATCTTTCTAAGACTACGATGTGAAATTCTCTGAAACCTACAGTGGTACCTTCCGAAGACCACAGGTTAGAAAGCCAAAGGTAGTACCTTTCTAAGACTACAAGCCGACATTTCCCGAAAGCCCCAAGGTAGTACCTTTCTAAAACTACAAGCCGGCACGTCCGAGAGTTCAGGTAGTACCTCTCTAAGACTACAGAATAAAATTTTCCGAAAACCTACTATGGTATCTTCCTAAGGCCATAGGTTAACTTTCTTAAAAACCCGAGGTAACACCTTTCTAAGACTACAGACCGGCACATCTGAGAGTTCAGGTAGTACCTCTCTAAGACTATATGACTAAGTTTTTCGAAACCTACAGTGGCACCTCACTAAAGCCGCAGGTTGAGCGTTCAAAAACCTAGGGTAGCACCTCTCTAAGACTACAGGTTTATATTTTCAAAAAAAATCAGTAGTACCTTTCTAAGACTACTGTTTCAAAATCTTTTTCAAAACCTACAGTGGTATCTTTCCAAGACCACCGATTTCAAATTTCAAATCCTCGGCAGTATCTAACTAGGGCTCCGAGTTCATATTTTCAAAATCTATACTGGCATCTATCTAAGGCCACAGGTTTGCATTCTCAAAATCTCAGATGGCATCTCCCTAAGGGCCATAAGCTCAAATTGTCAGAAAACAATCCTGGTAGTACCTTTCTAAGACTACGGATTTCTAGCTCCGGGATCTCGATGGTATCTTTCTAGGACCATCAGCCCACGTTTTCAAAAAATCTCTCCCAGTGATACCTTTCTCATGGTCATTGAGTTTAAAATCTCGAAATACCTTTCTACCGGAATTCAGTTAAGGATAAACGCCAATTCGTTCGGATTTCCCTACAGCGGTCAGCCGGCCTCGGAAATCAACGGACGTATTTTGCACGGACCTCATCTTTAAAATCTGACATTCTCTACAGAACAGATTTTCTAGAAGTTGAGCAGCCTAGGAGGTGCACCAACCGCTTCTCATTTCAGTCAGAGTATCAGAGCCGTATTTCAGAATTTTTCCGGAAAGTGTCCGAATCAAGCCCGGGATATTTGCTATATTCGTGATCCAACACAGCGATCATTAATATCAAATTTAAAAGTAGGAGTTCTCCGAGGGGACGAAAAAGCATAAATAGAAGCTTCGGACCGAGATCAGAACTCCGGGATACTTTTTCATTTTTTAATGTATTTTATTTCTTTTTAAATTTAATTTTCAAACAAGATAAGCTTAACCCAGCCAATGGAAGCTTCCTAAATATCTCCCTTATACGTGGCAAGCCAGCCACGCATTTGGGCAGATATTTCCACAATGTCGCAACTATAGTTGCGACATTATTCAATATATATAGCAAACCTCAGAAACCAAAATCCAGACCTCACAACTTGATTCCAAATCGATTTAAACTTCAAACACCAAAGTCTCCGGGCATTTTCTCTCAAAATTCTTCTGAAAACTACCCAAACACCGACCAAAAATCCGAAAATCCAAAATCCAACCAAGAACAAGCCTCGTTCTTGACGTATCTCGAGCTTATCTTTCTTCGGTAAATTAATTTGCCTCTTACTCTCGGGAGACTCTTGATAGTCTTCTAACTCATAATTCGGTATTAGTCACTCGGTTGCGTCCGATACTATACCCTACTATGTTTTAAAGAAACTATCTACAGAAGTCGTCTCCCCGATTTGTACAGATCCAATTAAAATATTTGCCGAGAATTTTTTTAATATTCGCCTTTTATCGCTTTCATAACCCATATCTGTTTAAAGAATTCGTCATTTTATGTCTTTCTCCTCGTTAGAATTCAGCACATGCTTGGCTTTGCCGGCTCTGCTGTCGCATACGAGAAGAACATAAAGACGTCTTCGCCCTATATCTGCCATCTAGTTCGGAATATATCCAACTCGGTTTATATATACGATACCTTATCTGTTATTTATGTATTGTCGTCTAGCTCGGAATACATCCAACTCGGTTTATATATATGATATCTTATACCCCTGTCCATACATTCTACAACATATTCTATCTCTCTACAGCGATTAACTTTCGCTTTCTTCAAAACACTTTCAAACAAAATAAAAATCCGGCATTCGATGTCTGAAGTGAAAGCTTGCAGTACGTGTCAGAATCGGATCGAAGGAATGTCTTGTGACTCAGATCATTTCCGGAGCACTCGATATCCCGGGAGGATTTTTCTCACTTAAAGAAAGTAAAAATCCCCTCCCCCAATTTTCAAAACCCAATCGAAGCTCTGTCCGATTGGTAAAAAATAATCCTTCTTCCAAAGACCGGTTAAAACATATTCCGACAATTTTTATAGAACACATTTTTCCGGTCGAAGTTCTGTCCGACTGAAAAATACAAAACACTTTAAAATTCAAAACCAAATTCCTCGATCCGATGTTTGAAGTGAAAGCTTGCAATAGCTGTCAGAATTGGATCACTGGAATGCCTTGTGACTCGGGTCATGCCAATTCACTCGATATTATTTGGAATTTTCTAAACCAAAAATATCTTATCTTTTTCAGAAAAGCGGTCGAAGTTCTGTCCGACCTATTCCAAAACATTCCTATCCGAACAATAGTCGAAGCTCTGCCCGACTAAAAATCGATTTCAAACGCGATTGGAATTCTATCCAACCGTAGAAAAATATCTTTCTAAAATTTTAGCCGAACTTCTGCCCGACTAAAATTCAAAATAGATTTCAAGGCACAATCGAAGTTCTGTCCGATTGCCTAAAAACAAAAACGACCCTTTTAGTTGAAATTCAGTCCAACTACAAAAAAATGTTTTCCGACGCTAAGCCGAAGTTCTGTCCGGCTCAGAATAAATTTTAAAACGCAGTCGAAGTTCTGTCCGACTATCGCAAATAAAATTAAATTAACAAAACAAAATCATTTTCGAAACACAGTCAGAATTCTGTCCGAGTGTAGAAAATCATTTTTCGCCGAAGATCTGTCCGGCTCAAAATTTAGTTTTCAAAAATATGTCGAAGTTCTGTCCGACTATTTTAAAATTATTTTCTAAACGCGGTCGAAATTCTGCTCGGCCGCAGAAAACCATTTTTCGCCGAAGTTCTGTCCAGCTCAAAAATATCCTTTTCATCAAAACCGGGTTAAAAATCACCCGTATCTCTTTCAAAAATTCCCCTTACCAAAACCGGGCCGAAATCTGTCCGTCAACAACTATATTCCAGAGTCTTCCTCATTTCATACATAAAATCAGTAATAATTCAACATTTCTCTTAGCCGAGGAAACAATCGATTTCGATTTGAAAAGAGATTTATTTCTGAAAAAGAAGTACCGAAAAGGCGAGTGGGATGCCTAACACCTTCCTCATTCGTAATTTAATCCCCGAACTCGAATTTCTGGTTTTGCAGATACCTTACCAAAATAAAAAGACATTTTTCTTAAAAATGACATCTTTTTATAAATAAAAATTCCGGTGACTTGGTACACCACAACTCAATACCAAGTGGCGACTCCGAAAAATCCGAAATCGGCATACTTAGGCCATCCTCCGTTTTCTAACAAACCACCACATGTTTAAATCAAATCCATTTGCGTATCTTTTTCCGTCTCGGAAAATGCCTCCCGCTGCACGGGAGACGAGGGAAGGACGGAAAAATTTCCCGGCGCGACACCATTGATGTACTTGTGGACGACACCGCTCGGGATATCCTTGGTGTTGTGGAGGATAATGAAGAAGATGCTGAAAAAGGTGAGAAGGGTGCTGAAGAAGTGTCAACTGTAGCTGAGGACCCCTCAACTCGTGCTGATGAGTCCGTGAATGTTGCTACGGTTCTCGAGAGTTCTAATGACGATAAAGATCAGGGTAGCGTTGAGACTTATGTCATTGTTTTTTATGTTGACGTTCAAACGAAAATTGACTAAATGTAAAGTTGACTGAGACTGTGAATGTTTGTTGAATTTGTCCTAACTTTCGGAGCTCTAACGCTCCTTTACTTTCTGTGCTTTATTATTGCATTTAAACAGACATCCATTTATATTTTGAGCAATATTTTAAATATTTTGAACAAATAGCCTTTTATTATATGTCATCAAGTTTTTATACCTTATCTCCTCCCTCAAGTAGAATGCTTAGTTGAACTGAGCTCTTCACTTGTATAATTGCCGTTTTTTGCATATATTTTGTAGATGCCATAGCATTATATCCCTTGGAATTACCGATGCGAGAAGTCTTGCTGCTTTGTTGAGATGCCATAGCATCATGTTCTATAGGATTGTCGATCTGAGTAGTTTTGCTACTTCGTCGAGATGTCGTAGCATCATGTCCCATAGGACTGTCGATCTGAGCAGCCTTGCTGCTTTGTCGAGATGTCGTAGCATCATGTCCCATGGGATTACTGATCTGATCAGTCTTGCTGCTTTGACAAGATGTTGTAGCATCATGTCACATAGGACTGTCGATTTGAGTAGTCTTGTTACTTTGTCGAGATGTCATCGCATCATGTCCCGTAAGAATGTTGATCCGAACAGTCTTGATACTTTGTTGAGATGCCGTAGCATCATGTCCCGTAGGACTGTCGATCCGAGCAATCTTGCTGCTTCATCGAGATACGGTAGCATCATGTCCCATAGGACTGTCGATCCGAGCAGTCTTGCTGCTTTGTCGAGATGTCGTAGCATCATGCCTCTGCACTTCTTGTTACATAAATTTTAGAAGTTATTTGATATAGATAAGGACAATGTTGGGAGAATACTTGAGTTGCATTAATCAATGAAAAAGTTATGAACACATAAAGTGATAAATCATTTACAATATAATTTCAAATGGACTGCATTCCACGAGCTTTGTACCTCCCCTCCTTTGAGTGTGGTGAGCCGATATATGCCTGCTTTGGTATGGCAAAGTATCCGGTAGGGGGCCTCCCAATTTGGGCCGAGCTTCTTAATTCTTTTCCCCATGGTGTCTACTTTTATGAGTACCAGGTCTCCTAGCCTAAAACTTTTAATCCGGGCTGTAGAATCGTGATACCTTGCCATCTTTTGTTGATATTCCGCTACCTTTAGTGCTGTTATTTCCCTCTTCTCCTCCAATAGGTCTAGTTCTGTTCTGAGATGATCCTCGTTTTCCTGGTTGTCGAATAATGCCGTTTTGTGGTTGAGAAGCTCTATCTCCACAGGGACCACTGCTTCCGCTCTGAAAGCCATGGCGTAAGGTGTTTCCCCTATGACTATTCTTGGCGTGGTCCTGTAGGTCCATAATACCATGTGCATCTCTTCTGGCCAGGCTCTCTTTGCTACTTTAAGTCTCCTATTAATCCATTTCTTGATCTCTCTATTAGTTACCTCGGCCTGTCCATTAGCCCTTGGATACGCTCGAGAGGTGTAATGGACGTGTATCCCCTTTTCACTACAGTAGTTTCTAAATTCTGAGCTGTCAAACTGTCGATCCAGATTGGCGATCAAAACTCGTGGCAATCCAAACATGCAGATAACATTTTCCACAAAACATCGATGACATTGGCCATCGTGATTGCGATTAACGCCTTGGCTTCAACCCATTTGGTGAAGTAGTGAACCGCTACCACTTCATACTGCATCTGGCTCCTTCCTTTGCTCAAAGACCCAATTAGATCCAATCACCATTGCGCGGAGGGCCAAGGCCCTGTAGGGGGGTAGGGGTGTGGAAGGCTTGTGTGAGATGTTTGCGTACCTCTGACACGAGTCGCATTTCCTGACCAGTTCAACACAGTCCTTCTGCATGGTTGGCCAGTAATACCCCAACCACATGACTTTATATGCAAAAGTCCGAGCACTATGGTGGCCGCCACAGATGCCCTCATGCACCTCTTTCATCGCATAATCCGCATCTGGCTTGGTCAAACATCTCAAATATAGTAGAATGAAACTTCTTCTAAAGAGGACGTCCCCCATCAACACATACTGAGCAACTCGTATCCTCAGATTTCTGGCTTGGTTTCTATCTGTCAGTGTTATCCCATGTTTGATGTACTGGATGATTGGATCTGCCTATGAATCAGCATAATCAAGTGTTTTCACCTCCTGAATTGCTATGTCTGTGATGGGGTTCTCAAGGGTTCTTAGCAATACTCCTTCCGGGACATGCCCTTCCTGCCCAGTGGCCAATCTTGAAAGTTGGTCGGCTTCTGCGTTCTCTTCCCTTGGCACTTGGGAAATTTCAAACTTGTCAAACCTCTTAACTAGCTTTTTCACAACCCTGAGGTATTTTCTCATTGTCTCCTCCATGGCTTCAAATTCTCCACTAATCTGCCCCACGACTAGCTGTGAATCACTGATGGCGGCAAGGGCCTTGATGCCCATTGCTTGCGCTAGATGAAGACTAGCTATTAATTCCTCATGCTCTGCTTGGTTGTTGGTTTCCTTGAATAGGAATTTTAGAGTGTATCTAAACTTTCTCCGTTTGGATTTTTCAGCACAAGACCTGCTCCATTGACCTCTTTAGCCTTAGATCCATCAATGAATAGAAGCCAAATCAGATGCTCAGACTGTCCTCCTGTTAAGACGTCAGGACATGTATACTCAGCTATGAAGTCGGCGAGCACTTGGCCTGTAATTGCTATCCTCGACTGATATTTAATATCAAACTCTCCTAATTCCACAGACCATTAGATGAGTCTTCCTGAGGTATTCGGATTCTGAAATGCCTTTGGCAGTGGTTGATTAGTTAGAACCTTGATGGAGTCTGCTTGGAAATAAGGTCTTAGCCTCCTCGCCGCTGTGACTACCGCAAAGGCTATCTTTTCTCCCTTTGGGTATCTAGACTCTGGCCCACTCAATGCTCTACTAGCATAGTAAACTAGATGTTGCATCCCCTCCTGCTCTCTGATCAGAACCGAACTCACTGCATAGGAAGAAACAACTATATACAAGAATAAAGGTTCACCGGGCTTCGCACAACTGAGTGGAGGTGGTGTTTGGAGATAATGTTTCAATCTTTGGAATGCCTCTTCCAC
Source organism: Monotropa hypopitys (assembly GCA_002855965.1). Lineage (NCBI taxonomy): Eukaryota > Viridiplantae > Streptophyta > Magnoliopsida > Ericales > Ericaceae > Monotropa > Monotropa hypopitys. Next base: position 2,761 of record NMUG010006076.1, on the reverse strand, counting down.
TTCGTCGGTCCACTGAAATGCTTTTTTTAGTATCTTGAAGAACGGTTGGCACTTGTTTGTTGCTCGGGACATGAAACGGCTGAGCACTGCTACTCTCCCCATCAACCTCTGGACCTCCTTCACAGTTCGAGGCGATTGCATTTTAAGAATCGCCTTGATCTTTTCTAGCTTGGACTCAATTCCCCTTTGGGAAACCATAAATCCCAAAAACTTTCCTTAGGCTATACCGAAAGCACATTTCTCCAGATTAAGTTTTATATCATACTTCCTTAGGATAGCGAATACTTCCTCCAGGCCCTTGACATGACTTTCTTCCTTCATGCTTTTGGTCAGCATGTCTCCCACATATACCTCCATATTGCAGCCAATCTGGTTCCGGAACATCATGTTTACAAATCTTTGATAGGTTGCCCCTGCATTCTTCAGTCCAAACAGCATGACTTTGTAACAATAGGTCCCTCGATTAGTGATGAAGGAGGTTTTCTCCTGGTCATCCTCGTCCATCCTGACCTGATTATATTCTGAAAAAAACATCCATAAAACTGAGGAGGTCATGCCCTGCGGTTGAATCCACCAATTGATCAATCCTTGGAAGGGGAAACCTGTCTTTTAGGCATGCTTTGCTTAAATCTATGAAATCGACACACATGTGCCATTTTCTCGACGACTTCCTCACCAAGACTACATTGGATAGCCATTCTGGGTAGTGGACATCTCTGACCGATCCTGCTTTTAGAAACTTGTCCACCTCCTCTGTTGCTCGATTTCTCTCTAGTGCAAAGACCATCTTCTTCTACTTGATTGGTCGTGCACTAGGATCCAGACTAAGTTGGTGTGTAATGTTGTCTCAATGCTGGGTCTTGCATTGATGGAATACTACTGATTGATTGATTCACCCTTAGCTAGTGGGTTTGAGTGATTCACCCTTAGCATCAGTGTGGTGGTGGTGGTGTATGGAAGCTTTCCAATATTTATTAAAGAGATGCATATCATAACATGCATTACATTTACATATCTATATCGATGTGGAAGATTTGTATTAGGGGAGAGGCACAATCCCTTCGTTACTTTAGTTCCTTTGTGTATCATGCTAATAAATTTTCTATATTGACTGTAAATCTAACACTTCTAGATATTTTGCTGTTTCTCTTGTTGTGGCATTGTATCCAGGTAAGGATGATTAGCAGGGTTCATTACCAGGCCATTAGGATTCTCTCTCAACTGGAGCTATATTTCCAGTTTCTGGAAAAGTCTCTTTTCTGTAGTAGTGTGATGATGTGAGACTAGTTTGTCATGTTCAGACTTTTATTTATTTTTGGTAGACTGTTCCTCTATGTTGGGATCTTGTTTTGGGTCACTAGTTGTCACACTTGATACTTGTGGTTTTGGATATTTAACTCTTTAGCATTTTTAATTCTGCTGCATATTTTATTAGAAATGAAGAAAATTTATAATGTTGGGAAAATGTTGCATAGTTTCTTATCTTGTTAGTGTTGTTGGAGTCATGATTCGTAGCCGGATTCTATTATTTATTAGTTTTCTAGGGCGGGTCGTGACAGCTTGGTATCAGAGCTCTAGGTTGTAAGATTCTTGGAACAAGTGTGACATAGGATGTTGAGTCTATTGAGGTGAGGGATAGGTTGAGTCAATTTGTCATATTCTTCCGAAAATCGTTGTGTGTTACTTTGGCACCCGATGGGCTACCTCGAAATCTAGTTTGAAAAGCGCCTGATCAATGTATTTTCAAATGAGAGGTCTTGGGAAGTTAGTTGAAAAAGCACAATGCACCAGAATCATGTGTCTAGAACGATATATAGGTGGGACGTTGGTAATGAACCCTTAGGTGTTAGTTCGATATATGCAAACCTTTGTTTGATAATTGTGCATGGTTGGTGATACGTGATTGTATGCTTTGTTTGATAAATACTTGTCGATGATCAGGATTGAAATGGAGAATGTTGAGGATGTTGCGTCTACCGGCCCGACTGAAGGGGAAGTGACAAATGTTGAAAGGGTGGAGGCCGCAATGGCTCAATTCTTGGAGAATCGGGCTGCTTTCATACAGTGGCAGACCACTCAGCAAGCAGGAGTAGCTGCCATAGGAGTTCTTAATTGATTCCGTCGATTGTGTCCTTCTGAGTTCGAAGGATCTGTTTCCCCAGTGGTAGCGGAAGAATGGTTGCCTGGAGTGGAGAGAGTCTTTGCCACTATGGGGATTGTCGATGCTCAAAAGATGAACTTGACCACGTTCAACTTGAAAGGCGAGGCCTTGCTTTGGTGGGAGGCATATAATAGACAGGTCACTATGATAGTGGTTAGGGAGGTTTCTGTTGCTCCGAGATTGATGACTTGGGATCTGTTTGTGAAGGGTTTCAATGACCAGTACTGTCCATCTATATACAGACTAGATCAGGAGAATTCCTTCCTCTATTTGATGTAAGGATCTATGTCTATGACAGAGTACGAGGCAAAGTTTACGGTTTTATCTCATTTTGCTGTGGTATTGGTGAGTACAGATGAAAGATGTTATCAACGTTTCAGGCATGGGTTGAATGCCAATGTTGCTACCAGGTTGACTTCCTTTAGAGAAAGGAATTACGCCGATCTTGTTGATATGTCTAGACGCATTGGGAGAGATGTGGAAGGCATGATAGAGCAGAGGGCGAAGAAGAGAAAATCAGGTAGAGGTTGGCAGAACAAGTCTACTAGCGAGGGTGGAAGTTTCAAACCTGGTGTAAACAAACCTGTTTTCAAACAGAAA
>NMUG010006075.1:0-12781 GCA_002855965.1 Monotropa hypopitys | reverse complement strand
TCCTTAAGTAACTACTCACACATCATTATACTAAAAACTACAAGAGAAAAGGACTTTGACATGAAATACATCTTTGAATTGATAAAAGAAAAGAGTATTCTAGAAATTACAAGAAATTAGACTAAGTTATTCTAGAATACCTGAAGAAAACTTACAATACTTGATGAAAATCCAACGTCTAAGCAAATTCAAGAGAATTCTCTAAGAAAAACTAACTTTCTTCTCTCCAGGATGTAGAACAAGAGTATGGACATGTGTGTCTCTTCTGGGCGCTCAAAATGATGTATATCATTCAAAAGTTCGAGCCCAGCAAGTACCAAAATACCACTCAACCGTCACTTAAAAATAACCGAATTTACATATCACGACCGATCGTGGAATTTTGCCGACCGGTCAAGAACTTTCTGCTTCCTCTCGACTGGTCTAGATTTAATTGGGACCGGTCTTAGCTCTGCTGTTTTGTCTCGACCGGTCTAGATTTAATTGGGACCGGTCTTGGCTCGTCTGTTATTCTCAATGTGAAATCAATCTCCATTTGGGAACTCTTGTAACATCTTCCAATGGTCTTGAATCATCATTACAACTTCACAACATCTTCTTTAAGAATAATGGTAATGCACATGGACATTCATAGTGCTAACAAGCTCAAGTGACATCCAAACATCATCAAATGAACAATTTATAACAGGTAAACATAAAGCACTAGAAGAACACGATTACATGCGATGTGCATTATATATCGGTAAATAGTAACTCAAACCTGTTCATTAAGAGAAAAATAGACACGCGAATGTACAAAATCATGTGTCTATCAATCACTACAAGCATGGATCGTGCCAAGGTTCATTATCTACGACACATCAAATAGATTAACACTACTAGACTTAGACCCTAGATATGAACTCCATACACCCACAACCACAATGTTAATCTCAATCATGGAGGGTGTCAAACACAAGCTAAGGCTTGGGGTGCTAGTCACCCCGTGGCCAAACCAAGGAGGTTAGCCCTCCATTACACTATCATAAACACAAAAATGGCCAAAACACAAACAAAACAAAACATGTAAATATTAAATACGAATTTTATAAAACATAATTGCAAGAACAAAATACATAAATAGAGAGAGGGGTGAGAGCCTTACATGGTTAATAAAGAGGAAGACTTCTCAAACTCTATAGAAATCCTAGAAAACTAGAGAGAAGGAAAGGAAATAAAAGAGAGGTAGAGAGAGTAGCTCTCCCCTCTTTCTAACCCTAAAACATAATGAAGAATATACAAAACAAATTATACATGAGTATATATACCCCCATCTTCTAAAATTATAAAAATGTTATTAATGAGACTAAAAATTGCAGAAAAACCCAAGAGGGACCGATCCTCATGGGGTCGGGAGATTGGTACCATTTACATTTGAAAACCCACTTCCCAAAAAGAGGGCAAAATCTGAATAGAGGGACCGGTCCCCCTAGGTATGGGAGACCGGTACCTGTGCCCAGATTTCTTCTTCTACAGCTTGATCTTCTTGAAGATGGTCTATGTATTTCCAGTAAATGATAGAGGGATCAGTCCTCGTAGTTATGGGGGACCGGTACCCTGATGATAGTTTCTAGTTCTGTTGCTGAGCTATGTTTGGTCTTGTGTCCTCATGAATTCCAGCACCTCTTTGACACTTCTGCTATGTTTCCCCATGGCTCGGGAGGTCTCAGAGGCTTCCGGATGCATCCGGAGATTAGCAAATAACCTGAAAAACAAACAAGAACTACAAAATAAGGAAAACGTAAATATGAACTAAATATAAATAATTAAACAAAAAGCTAAAATATAAGGGAAAGAAATACACACACTAAGACTACAACATTGTATGTCTATCACTGGTCCCCTTACATCCCCTTTGATCTTCCGATTCTTTCCGCAAGTCTTTCTTCTTTATAAAATGGGTTTCTTCTAATCCGTGGTCTACACCCCTGGTAGGAACGAGCAGTCCCGATGGGATTATGGGGTCCTGGAGGATGTTTCTATTAGCCTTGCTCCTGACAGATACCTTCGGAGTTCTGCTGACAACAACACCCTCCACATCCCGATAATCCAGGTTGTGAAGGTTGGAGTGTGATTCCCTTTGCACTCTCTTCTGAGGCATTTTCTCTCTTATTTGAACTTGTCGTTGATACAAGTAGCGACGAACACCGTCTAGGTGCTGATGGGCATCGCTGCTCTAAACTTCATAACCAGATCCCAGATTGGAATCTGGGAAATTTTGTATCACTATACTATAAATCACACGTCGAACAATGTGTGGTACTTGAAGGTTCGAGGAAATCGAGGCAAGATGGTCTTGTGGCTTCTGGACTCGACATGGGAGGATGACGACAATTACTTGATCATGACAGGGAATTGGGAGTTCACCCCAGGATCGAGAGGGAAAACTCAGTTCCCTGTGCGGACGGATCCCCTCGCCAGTAACTTTTTTGTTGCTCTTCTTCATTTTTCTTTTTTTCACTGTTTTTTGAACACTAATCGAATTTTCCTTGTCCTTTATTGTTGTCACAGATCCCTACGTCAACAAGAATTCCCTCCGTAACAAGTTTGTGAAGACTGGAGAAATTTTCAAAGCCATAAACTTTTGACTTCCATCCGAGAAGCTGATTGATCGATATGTGGAGAGTCTTCTGGGATACGTGCCACATTACAAAGTTTATTGCAGTGCGAGACAACTTGGACTGGATTTGGACATAGCCTTTGACAATCTTGCCATCCCCCACAGAATCCCCATACCAGAAAAAGGAGTGACAGTTGTTGAGCGTCCTTTCATCGACGTTGAATACACCGACGTTCTGCAAGAGGTAGATTAGTGGGTAACTCCATCCTCTCCCAACGTTGAAATATCTGGGACGTCATCCCAAGACCCCCCAGAACTCTTCAATAACCTCTCCGCACTTTAAGACTGGGATGATGACATGGCATCCTTCTCCTTTGCTGCCCTGCTCAAGAAAACTCGAAGGCTCAATCTCTTACTCCCCCCAAGCGGGATGCATCTGATACTTCTATGGTTGTTGAGACGCGTGCCGCATTACCTCCTTCCCCAATTCCTTCCAGTCAGATTCCCATACCACCTCTTGTGGACCCAAAGGTGGATGATTGGTCTCTCATACTCCTCAACATGATACGGAATTTGTCGATTTGTCTGAGGAGTCTCTTATTCTGAAAAGGCTAAAGAGGGGGGAACCCATTGAGGTAGAAAAGGGAAAATCCCCTGCTACCGAAAGTGAAGATTGGGATCCTGCCCTACTCTAGGATCTTTGATGGATTGTCTACACGCGGGCTTGCCCAGGCCATAATGCTCCCTGGCAATGCTGCTGAAGAGTCCAAGCACTCATCTATGGAAATGTCCTACTGCAACCTTATATATGCTTTGAAGGTAAGATGTCTGATCGACCCTTTGTTGAACTTTCCATTTTTGCTTTTGACTTCTATGTCTGTCCTTAAACATTTGTACAGTGTGCAGCTGATCTGGATGTGCAGATCGACCTCCTCGAGCATGATCATACCAAGGACATTAACTATCTGAAGAATGCCATGGCCCTGGTGAAAAATAACGAGGACAAGATGCACCTCATATCAAAAAAGCATGAGGATGTACAGGCTAGCCTGGCTACTGCTCGGTAAGAAAACAAAATGCTGGAGGCTAAATTGGCTCAGTCGGAGAAGAAAAAATAGAGGGTCGTGGCCAAGATCCGCAAGGAGCTGTACCAGCAAATCGCTATTCTAGAAGATGAAAAGGCTGCCCTTGATGCTAATCTGAAGGTCAAAAAGATGGAGCACGATCTCGACCGTACCGAGCTGCAGAAGGCTCGACAAGCTTCGAAAGAGGCTTATAAGAAAGGGTATATTGAGGGATCCGAGGCTGTAAAGGTGAATTACGAGAAATAATTCCTCGTGCAACTCCCTGAAATCAAGGACCATATCTTTCGGAAAATGTGGGTAGTTATGATGGATGCATGTGGCATGCCAGCGAATTCATCTCTAAGGATGTAGATTCCTTTTCCAAACCAGGTCTTATCTGCGCAACCAACCCCTCCATCTGCTAAAGATCCTGCCTCAGATGATGCTCTACCTAACACACCGACTGCTAGAGTTGTGGATCCCCCACCATCAGATGTTGTAGAACTTTAGACCTTTTTAGTTTTTGTGATTTTCTATTTCTTTCTTTCCTTCTCATGGCTTTTCATTGTATGAATTCTTTGCTCTCAATACATTGTTTTTTCCTTTATTACCGACTATACTGCATCTTTCTTTGCCTAGTTGCTCTTCTAACATTTTACTTTATTCTAACTTTGCACTTTAACTTTGATGGTCATAAAGTTCTACCTGGAATGTATGTTCCCCCGAGGACGTCTTTATGCAGCCATGTCATACTGTGGCCTTTGGGTTTCCCACCCATTTTAAGCCTTGGGGCATCTTAGAACACTTGTTCCCTAAAGATGGCTTTCTCAGCTAAGGATCTGCGCTGCCCTTGGGTTTGTCACCCATTTTGAACCTGGGCCTTCTTGGGACTTCTCATCCCCTTTAAGATGACTTTTGGTCCAGGACCATTACGGCCCCTAAGCTTCCTGCCCAATTCAAGATCATTCCCTTGGGATTTATGGTCCCCTAAAGGTTTCGAGCTCAAGAATAATGATCATGGGCCTTCTCAACTCATTCTAAGTATTCTTTACTCGGGACCATTTGACCATTTTAAGCTTTGGGGCATCTTGGAACACTTGTTCCCTATATATGGCTTTCTCGGCTAAGGACTCTACGCGACCTATGGGTTTCTCACCCATTTTGAACATGGGCCTTCTTGAGACTTCTCATCCCATTTAAGATGACTTTTGGTTTGGGACCATTACATCTCCTAGGCTTCCCGCCCAATTCGAGATTAGTCCCTTGGGATTCTTTGTCCCCTAAAGGTTCCGAGCTCGGGAACAATGATCTTGGGCCTTCTCAACCTATTCCAAGTATTCTCTACTTGGGACCATTGCCCCCAATAAGGAAGTGAAGGCTTGTTGAGCATTTTCTTCCTTACTCCTTGCTTGTTCCAAACTGTTGAGAGTTTGGGTTGAGAGAAAGACAACTTTTATTGAATTATATCTCGTCAATACAAAATGATGGTTACAATTTTATTGAAAGAATGTTTTGAGATTGGAGACATTCCAGGTGCGCGAGACTTTGACTCAATCTAGGTCTGCAAGCCTGCATGCCCCATGGCTTGCTTTCCCGATCACTTTATATGGCCCTTCCCAATTTAGCCCTAGTTTTCCATCTGCAGGATCCTTGGTGTTGCCAAGAACTTTTCTTAGGACCAAGTCACCAAGTCCAAATTCCCTTGGGTGAACTTTTTTGTTGTGAAACTTGGCCAATTGTTCTTGATAGGAGGCCAACTTGACGAGTGTCCTTTCTCTCTTCTCTTCTGCTAGGTCCAGTTGTATGGCTAGAGCATTGTCATTACACCATATTCTACTAAGTCATTGTAGATGGTGGGGATGCCAATCTCTAATGGGATGACTGGCTCTCTGTCATAGGCTAGGGAGAAGGGTGTCTCTCCAGTAGATAGGCATTGTACGGTAGGCCTAGAGGACTAGGGGTAGTTCATCGACCCATCTACCATTGGCCTTATCCAATCTTTTCTTGATGTCGTCCAGGATCATCTTGTTCGATGCTTCAGCTTGTCCATTGCACTACGAGTAGTTGACTGAGGCGTAGAAATTCCTGATCTTATATATTGAGCAGAATGCTTTGAACTTGTCTTAGAATTATGTGTCATTGTCTGATACAATAGCATATGGAATTACAAATCTGGTGATGATGTCTTTTATACAAACTGCTCGGTGTTGTGCTCAGTGATCTTCAATAGCAGTTCTGCTTCGATCCACTTGGTGAAGTAGTCTGCCTCCAATAGTAGGTACTTCTTCATTCCTTTAGCTTTTCGTATGGGTCCCACAATATCCATACCCCACTAATCAAAAGGTCATGGACTTGTGAGATGTTTTAAGTCTGCAGAAGGAGCATGAATAACTAGAGAAAACTTTTGACACTTCTCACAATTTCTAATATAAACCTTGGCATCCTCCTGCATGTACGACCACTAGTATCCCTGAAAGATAGCCTTATGTGCTATTGAACGTTCCCATGTATGACTATCGCACACCCCCTCGTAGATTTCATAAAGAAAGCATTGAACAAGGTCTGGGTGCACGCAGCATAAGTACAGCCCCATGAAGGATTTCTTGTAAAAGACTTTATCTGGTGAGAGCCAGTACCTTGTTGGCTTGATCTTTATCTTGTGTGCTTCCTTCTTGTCTGTGGGGAGTTCATCCTTTGGTAGGTATGCTATGATTGGATCCATCCATCTCGGGTCTATATTCAAATCAAAAGTCTTTTCCGAGTCCTTTGCTTGGATGCTCGACTAGGATAGAGAATCAATGCTTACTGTGTGTGTAACATCCCAAACCAAACACCTTAATAAATAATGTGGAATAAAAAATTCTTTTCTTTTATTGAGAAATGCTACTAACCCAACTATTTCATTATACTATACGACTAAAACTCATAACGGACAACTAAAGAAAGCTCAAGTACAGTATACCAAAACCACAATAACCGAGTGATAAAATCCCCAGGTGCTCCAAAACATAAGTCTAAATCACAAAACAACACTAATAAGAGTGCTACAACAACTAAACGGAAAATATTATCCTTGTTACAATGCAACACCTCTCTAAGGACCTCGCTACGATTTGTCATGCAAGTCCTCCATGTCTCGAAGTGGATCGATAACCCTGCTACCTAATTTCCAAGAAAACACATAGAAACCAGAGTGTGAGATATAGAATTTCAAGTTCCAAAATAGGAAAGTTTTTCTCAAAAATAAGGTCATAGCCTAACTTGTAAAACTCTTGGCCGAAGCCCAACTTGAAATATTTTGACCGAAGTCCACCTTTGAAATGCTTTTGAGAAAAGTCCACCTTTAAAATGATTTTGGTCGTAGCCAACCTTTGATTTGATTTTGGCTATAGCACACCTTTGATTTGATTTTTGGCTATATATCCCACCTTTGATTTGATTTTGGCTGTAGCCCACCTTTAATAGGATTAGGGAGTCCCCCGCACCTCTTGACATCTAGAAAATTTTCCCGTAGGCCACCTTTGAATATATATGCCCATTGGCCACTTTTAACAATTGAAATTGCAATGTACTAATAAAATAAATTACCTTTTACACTTACCTTTGTTTCTTAAGAGGATGTTACCATTTATGTTTTTATGGTGCTTCTCGATTTAATGTTTCCTTTCCTGAGAACCAAATCTCAAACAATCATTAACAATATTCAAGTATTGAATGATAAATTGAAAGACATAAATATTAGTCAAGCATCACCATTTTATCCACATTTTTACCTTTTCACACATATTCATTCTGTTTGACTTTCTTAACAATTTATACCCTAATCATGTGATTCTATAAAACCCACACGTACATTCACACATCTTGTTAAAAATGATGAGTTCATAAATACTCCCTACATACCCACACTTTTCCCCTTACAAGATTCATACGTGAACATACAAATTTCGACAAAATAACAAATCACATACCAATATAGACACCATGGCACCAATCTGCAACGTGGGTTACAAATACACACCACTCTATGGTTAATCATGGACAATCTACAATGAATCCCATTCACACACAATCATACTCATATACTCACCCGCATCCTCATGGATACACGCACACATTAATTTGGGACTAATTGTGTAATAATACCACCAATTTCAAGGGCTAGGTAAATTAACCCATATCCTAAGTTCGTTCCTATATTTTTAATAGGATCCAACAACAAGCATACCCACCTAAGCATGCATTCACATACAAAATTCCTCAACTAGAAACATGGACTCCTATTCGTTCAAGTCACCATTTATTTTTTAGAAACAAAAGGGAAAAGTCGATACATTCGAGATTTATGAAACGCATGTGGCCATGAATACACTCATATACACTATGCCATGGGATTACACACATCCAAATCAAATTGATGGAGAATCATGTAAATATAACACTAATTAGCCTCATATACACATATCTATGAATTTGACGAATCATACACAAACTCCAACACCATATACAACATAGCCATCAAAACACCCAAAACCCTCAAATTAAAACTTATAGAAAATAAAATACAACCAAGAAAAATTGATTACAACTCAAACCATACCATGGAGGATGATCTATGCTCTTCAAGCTTTCCAAAAATGGCCTCGGATCGCTCTCGAGCCTTCGATTTCCCATGGATCTTACCCTTTCTCTCTCTATCTCCCTCTTCCCTCTCCCTTAGGTTTAGAACACCCCCCAAAAAATCGATTTTGGGTCAAAACCCTGAAATTACCCTTCATTAAACACAATTTTTCTGAACAACTTGTCGGGATGAGTCCGACCTTTGTCCGGACGAGCGCCTTCGTCCGGACGCAACATCACCCCCATCCAGACAAACCCTCCTATTCGACCAACAAATTTTCCTCTGCCTTCCTCATCTCGATGACCATCACCCTCATTCGGACGAGCCTTCTGCACTTCAACCAGTCACCTTCTGCCTAACTCGTCCGGATGACCCAAAGACTTGGTCCAGACAAGCAACCCAGAATTTCACTTCTTCATCCTTTTTCGCTTCTTTACACCTCAAACACATCCTCCATTACCTCTACCTTAGTCTACACATCGAGAGGCGTTCAAAACTCTCCTTAAGACTCCTCTAAGTCTCTTACAAATATCCACCATCAAATTCTCAAACTTCTAAGACTTCCAAAGTCAATAAAAACTCATAAACTTCCATTTTCAAGAAATTAGGTCTATGAAATTAAACTTCCAAGAAACTTAGACATCAAAAATAATCCTCAATCCTCGATTGATCTCTCGCTAAAAGGAACGATCCCAAATAGGAAATGTCAAAACATGAAACATACTTCATACCGTAACACAAGGTAGCCTCAACTTGCACTTTCTCACCTTTAAAAACATGAACATAACTTTAAGATTTATGCAAAACATTTAAAAATAGATTCTTTTATTAGAAATAATGGAACGGGTATTACAACTCTCTCCCCCTTAGGAGATTTTGTCCCCAAAATTATGAAAATTTTAAAAATCCACCAACATTCCTTCACAACGAAACTTAACCTATACACGGTACTCTCACCTTTATCCACCACTCATCCACCGATACAATTCAAAAATAAGCTTTAATCTACTAAAACTACTATGCCTCCTTGAAAGGATAGCCATGAGAATATGACAATCCCAATTCTCTAACCATTCATCATGCCACTCGCATATCACATAACATTACAATTCGGTTCAACACATTCTCAACTCTTCCCGAGTACAATCAATATCATTACAAGATATTTATTCCTACCCAGACACACCACTTGACTCTGACCAACATTACTCTATTAGACCGAAGTCATATACCTCCTACCGCACCAACCTCAATATGAGCCATTCTCAACCACTATTCTGGCAACAATCCGAACACACTAATTCAACAATGACGAGAAATATCTTTCCGTTTCCCTGGAATGAACTAACACATATAACCTCAACATATATTCAAAAGTTTGAGTCCTCTTTTCCGATTACCCTCTCATGAAGGAGCGAAAAGCGATACAAAAACTCAAATATACTCAAAGTTCACTGCTAACTATAACAAACTTCAACATAGGATCTTGAAACTCAACCTCATTATGAGTCACATTAGCATTACGCAAACGCTCCATCTCATCTAGAAATCCCCTTTTAGGGTTAATACTATTCGATAACACATAAGAACTACCAACACTAACCGTCTATGCCTCAAACATTGATTTTAACTCCTTTCCCAACAAAACTCTACACTTTCCACTATAGAATTTTTCGAAAGAAGGTATCTTAAAATTACTCCCATGGCTATTTTCATACACCAACGCAATCAATAATAGCAAGTTATTCCAATCTATTCTAAAAATAATTTCACTTCACCTCGCCAAAACTCTCTGTTTTTCAGAATTCTCCCTAATTGGCCCTCGCTCGGCATTTTCAAGCAGTGATAAACTTTCAAGATACATCTAACACTTGATGCAACTTAAATCTCAAGACCCTCATTATTAACTTAGAATCGTCATAACTGACAACGAATGCTAATGCATTATGTAATCGAATAACTTCTTTCACACATATCCTAACATAAGGATCCTTAACACAACTAGTGCACACAACTAGAAGTAAAGCGAACTTCACCCAATGATCCACAATTATCCAAATTAGAAACACCTTTTTCCTATTCGAGTAACCTCACTACACAAAAGCCCATAATCATGCATTTTCCTTTTCATTCAAATGTTATCATTTTCGAAATACTCTTTCAAGTCTTGATATTTAGCTTAACTTTGTGGCAATACACACCCAACCACAATTTCTGTTATCTCCCATTTTAACGTTACTCCTACATGGTACAACCCTACTATCCTCGACCTTAATATTTCAATGCCCCGATCACTAAGGTTAGTCTCAACACCAAAAGACAACCATTAACTATCTCTTATCTTACACATCCCAACTTAGACCTTCTTTGCTTTCTTAAAGAATTATATCCTCATTTTAAAGTCTAACAAATAAAGCATCACATTTACTCGCAACAACTCAACATCCAATTTCTTTAACTCTGGAAATATTCCAACTCACACTTAAACGCGACAAATACCAATTTCCAACAAATTTTTAACTCATGACATCACTATGGGTCACCAGAATAACTATCTCCATCTGAGCTTGACCAACACTGGAAGATACATCGATCTCCTCTTTTAACCACGAGATAACATTCTCGTCATAAATCTACTACTCAAATCTCACACTACTTGCTCAATTTACACGAAACGTGACTTTAACTTAACCTCCTCAAAAAAAATTAAATCGCAATCTACTATCTCGAGATAGTTTCCACCGAAACATAAGTTCGCCTTGCTTAATTCACAATATTTCAATTTTCTTCTCAGATTTATGTCAATTCTCCCACTATAGATACACAGTCCAAACTACCATTCTATTCTATCGTAGATTATACTTACCAATAACCACTACAACTTTTATTTCTCAACTTCTGAAAGATTTATTTCCCCAATGGTTTCCAAGCTTTGCTCTCTAAGTCGAGAATACACCGAGGTATTAACAACAAACAACTTCTAAAACATAAGTAAACCGGAAATATTCTGTTCACCAAAACTTTCTCATATCACAGGCACCTCCAAGATAACATACACTTTTCTTTTCTCTACGCTTACATAGATGGCAAAATTTAAGCAATGCTACTATGGAATTCATCCAATCGCCACAATTTTAAAATTTGAGCTTAACCAACTCCCAACAAGATCTACCTCCAAAAACATCCTACCACCGCAAGGTACTAGGACAAGTGATCCATACAGAAAATCACCTCTAACTCGATATAATTAGGTTAAAAGGATGATTACTACTACCTTTGAACTCACTAAAAATCGAGAAATACAACCTCCAAGGTAAGGGTCCGTAACACACTTGTTACCCTTAACACTAACACCTTAACGGAAATAATTTCTCATTCTTATATAAACTTTTAATATCACCCATAATTATAATTTTTCGGCACCAATGATGCAAATTCTACTATATACCCGCCCACAACTAGAATTGCCATTCATGCATTGTTATCTCATGTCAATTTTGATTCAAGAATTTTCTAGATTATTTAACAAATAATGCATACTATCATTCAACCACAAGAATATCACAATGATGGATACATGAATAATGTAACACCTACACAAGTATACATACTGAATAATTAATAAATGTATACATGTTGTATCTTTGTCTATACCAATCATCCAAATCTCCACGACTATTGTTGAACACTAATTTCGTTGCAGACATTGAGCCACTTTGTGGCCAACCCATTGCATTTGAAATGCTTGCATCCTCAAGTCCTCTCAACACACTTCCCCATTCTATGACATGGAGACCCACAATTGAAATATTTTCCAAGGACACCCTATTGGTCTACAAAGGCAACTAAGATGGGGTGAATTGGTCTACCAACAATAATAACCAAATAAAAATTTAATCACCTAAACTTGCACAACAAGAAATCAAACCAAATAATATATCAAAATATATTATAATCCCAATTTTAGAATCAATGTCAAAACCCTTTCGTTACACCTAAGTTGTTGTAATACGGCAACGGTTGAGGTTTTTGGGATTGTTTTGATTCTTTAAATTTAGATTGAAAATATATTTTGATAACTCAAAATATAATAATCATAAGAATGAAAGTGCAAAGGATAGAGAGAGAGAGAGAATACACAAGATGTATAGTGGTTCGATAGGGCGTGTCTCTCCCTACCTACATCCACTTCCCCCACAATTTGTGAAAGATTCTACTAATGTAAGTAACCACCGAATATGATTACAAATTACAAGTGATTGAGGACCTTAAAGGGTGGCCTCCAACCGTTACACTAGTACCTTCGAGGGTGGCCTACAACCATTAACCTAGGACCTTCAAGGGTGGCCTACAACCTTTCAATGAGGACCTTCTATAGTGGCCTCCAACCTAACTACAAGGGCACAATCCTTGTTTACAAAGTAAGAGCAATTAACTAAGGTAGGAGTTTGTGACTAAACTCCTTTACAAATGACAATCTAAGAGAGAAAGAGAATA
>NMUG010006074.1:0-12782 GCA_002855965.1 Monotropa hypopitys | reverse complement strand
GAGGAATCAAACGGGGGACTTTGCCTTCATGAAGCTCTTCTCCTTCACTCTAAAAGACAGGGCTACAACTTGGTACAACGGGTTGAGATCTAGGTCCATCAATTCTTGGGAAGAGCTGACTAAGGCTTTCTTCAATAAATTCTATCCAATGCACAAAACAATTGCGCTAAAAAAGCAAATCCAAATTTTTTTTGAAAAACCACATGAGCCATTCTATCAAAGTTGGGAGAGATTCAAGGATCTCCTAAACTCGATGCCCCATCATGGTTTCTCATCATGGCAATTGGTAAGTTTCTTCCATGAAGGAAGTTCTCCAAAAACACGTCAATTCATTGAAATGATATGCCAAGGAGACTTCTTAGATAAAAATGTCGATGATGCCATGGATTATTTTGATCATTTAGATGAACTAGCTCAAACATGGGATAAGACCGATCCCAATGATAGGTCTAAGGGAGCGAGTTCTTTAAATCCCTCTACTAGAGGAAAATACACCTTGCAAACCTCCAATGACCTACAAGCAAAGCTCACCCAACTCACTCGCAAGGTCAAAGGTCTCGAATTGAAAAAAATCAATAAAGTTTCCATAGCTCAACTAAGGGAAGAGCTATGTGCCATTTGTGAGACCGACGACCATGTCACCCATCAATGCCCAACTATTCCTACTCTCAAGGGGTTGTTAAATGAACAAATCGGGGTTAACTATGTTAACCAACAATCCCAAAATCAACCCCGGCAATCTTTCAACAACATTCACACTGAAGGATATAATCCGAATTGGATAAATCATCCAAACCTTCGATGGAGGAATGATAATAACCCCGGACCATCCCATCCTCAACCCCACTTCAATCAACAAGGGTTACAAAATTAAAATTTCAATCAAAATCCTCCACAACAAGTGCCCTTGTACCAACCACCAAACAAAAAGAATTTTGAGGAGACCGTCATGTAATTCATACAATCCACTCAACAACAACAACAAGCAACGAATCAAATAATAATGGATTTGCAACAAAAAATAACGAAGATGAACACCACTCTTGGTCTCCTCCAACAAAAAAAAGAAAAATTTCAGGCTCAACCCCAAGCCAATCCAAAGGGGCAACATTGCATTGGGAGCTCACCCGGGGAGGAGAAAAATCAAGAACAAATTAAGGCAATCACCACTTTAAGGAGTGGTAAAATCATTGACAAAACAATCCCTCCTCGGAAGTCAATCCAAATCACAAGTGATGAAAAAGAAGAAGACCCATAAGAAGAAAAAGTTGAACAAGGAGGCCTTGACATTGAGCCTAAGGGAAGCAAGCCCACCCCGACACCTTTTCCTCAAGGGTTGAAGGGATTGGCTAAGATGAATGACCATGCTGAAATTTATGAACTTTTTAAACAAGTCAAGGTAAATATTCCCTTGCTTGATGTTATTCGGCAAGTCACATCTTACGCCAAGTTCCTATAAGACCTTTACACAGTTAAAAGGAAGTTGAATGTTCAAAAAAAAGGCCTTCCTTGCTGAAAATGTGAGTTCTATTCTCAAGGCCAAAACCCCTCCAAAGTACAAATATCTGGGGTGCCCGACCATTGCCATAACCATTGGGGCCACAAAAATTGATAGAGCCTTGCTTGACCTTGGAGCAAGCGTTAATCTTTTGCCCTATTCAGTTTATGAGCAACTTGGGATTGGAGAGTTACAACCCACAAGTATAACTCTCCAACTCGTGGATCGGAGTGTTAAGGTACCACGGGGAATGGTAATGGATGTTATTGTGCAAATTGAAAAATTTTACTTCCATGTGGACTTTGTGGTCTTGGACACCCAACCTGTTGCCAACATTGCCACACAAATCCCTGTCATCTTGGGACGTCCCTTCCTTGCAACCGTGAATGCCCAAATCAATTTCAGTAATGGGATCATGCATCTTACCTTTGGAAACATTATGGTGGAATTAAATGTTTTAATGTGTGTAGGAAACCTGGGGATGATGAGGAGATCCATGAAGTTAATGTTGTTGAAACCTTGGATTATTGTAGGAGTAATTTCACAAAAGACCCACTTGAATCGTGTTTGTTGAATGCGGTGGAGAAACATGTTCCTTCTCTTGAAGAATTGGAGTTTTTGGCTTACGTGGAGGAAGTTGATGTGGTGAGTAGAGTGGGATGGAGAGATACTTTTGAGGAATTGGGAGACGTGGAGAGGCCTAGTGAACCATCTCAAAAGAGGGCACCTAAACTTGAATTAAAACAATTACCCTATAACTTGAAGTATGTATTTCTAGGGAGTGATGAAACATATCCAGTTGTGATTTCCTCTACACTTGAGCAAGCTCAAGAGAAAAAATTAATGGAGGTGTTGAGGAATCACAAAAGTGCATTGGGATCGACCATTACTGACATACAAGGTATAGACCCAACTTTGTGCACCCACCGGATTTACCTTGAAGATGATGCCAAACCCTCACGGCAACCACAATGCCGTTTAAATCCAAATATGAAGAATGTCGTGAGGAACGAAGTTTTAAAGTTATTAGATGTTGGCATCATATGTCCTATTGCGGATAGCAAATGGGTAAGCCCTGTTCAGGTGGTTCCAAAAAATCGGGGGTTACGGTAGTGAAAAATGAAAAAAATGAACTAATCCCCACTCGAGTTGTTACCGGGTGGAGAGTTTTCATTGACTACCGGAAACTCAATACATGCACAAGGAAGGACCACTTTCCCTTACCTTTCATTGATCAAATGCTTGAAAGGGTGGCGGGGCATACCTATTATTACTTCCTCGATGGGTATTCGGGGTATAACCAAATTGAGATAGCCCTTGAGGACCAAGAGAAAATGACATTTACATGTTCGTTTGGCACATATGCCTACCGGCGGATGCCTTTTGGACTTTGTAATGCCCCGGGGATATTTCAACGGTGTATGTTGGGGATTTTCAGTGATATGATTGAGAGAGTTGTGGAAGTGTTCATGGATGACTTTTTAGTTTTAGGGAACACATTTGACGATTGCTTAAGTCATCTTGAACAAGTGCTGGTAAGGTGTGAAGAGAAGAAGTTAGTTTTGAATTGGGAGAAGTGTCATTTTATGGTGACTTCAGGAATTGTGTTGGGCCACATTGTGTCGGAAAAAGGCATTTAGGTTGATTAAGCCAAGATTGGGCTTATCTCGAATCTTCCAACCCCTACTTGCGTGAAAGACGTGAGGTTATTCCTTGGTCATGTCGGCTTTTATTGAAGGTTCATAAAGGGTTTTAGTGCCATTCCGCGCCCCTTATGTAACCTATTAGCGAAGGACATTTCTTTTGAGTGGACTTCTCCATGCGAAGAAGCATTCTCTACTCTTAAAGAGATGCTAACTTCTCCACCGATAATGAGGTCTCCCGATTGGAAACTTCCATTCGAATTGATGTGTAACGTGAGTGATTTTGCGATTGGGGAAGTCTTAGGGCAAAGAAACGACAAAAATCCTTGTGTCATTTATTATGCTAGCAAAACTCTCAATAAAGCCCAAATGAACTATACAACAACCGAAAAGGAGTTGCTTGCGGTTGTCTTTGCCCTAGACAAATTCTGGTCTTATCTTATTGGGTCCCCTATCATCATATACACTAATCATGTGGCATTGAAGTACTTGCTTACCAAAGAAGATGCCAAACCAAGATTTATTAGGTGGATTCTACTACTCCAAGAATTTGATATCACAATTAAAGATAAAAAATGAGTAGAGAATGTGGTGGCTGACCACCTTTCGAGGTTGACCTTTCATGACACGTCGGACACCACACCCATTGTTGATGCTTTCCCTGACGATCATTTGTATGCTTTGGGCACTTGTCCTTGGTATGCGTATATTGTAAATTATTTGGTTACCGAGCAAGTACCCAACCATTGGAGTACTCAGGACAAACAAAAATTTTTGGGGGAAGTCAAAAAATTCTTCTATGATGACCCTCATCTCTTTAAGTATTGCCCGGATCAAATAATGTGACGATGCATATCTAACGATGAGATGTCCAATATCATTTCTTTTATCATGAAGGTGCGTGTGGAGGCCACTTTTCATCTAAAAAGACGGCTGCGAAAATTCTTCAAAGTGGTTTCTATTGGCCTTCAGTTTTTAAGGATTCATTTGAGTTTTGTAAGAGGTGTGAATGGTGCCAAAAGTTGGGGGTGTAACCCACCATAACATGATGCCCCTAAATCACATTCTTGTCATCGAAATATTTGATTGTTGGGGTATAGACTTTATGGGCCCTTTCCCACCTTCTTCCGGATATCCATACATTCTTTTGGCGGTGGATTATGTATCCAAGTGGGTCGAGGCCATCCCCACTCGAACCAATGATCATAAGGTGGTACTCAAGTTCATGAAAGAGCGCATACTTTCGCGGTTCGGGATGACTCGAGCTATTATTAGTGAGCAGAGCACTCATTTTTGCAATAGGCCGTTTGGCATTCTTATGGCCAAATATGGCATCACTCATAAAGTGTCGACGGGATATCACCCCCAAACGAATGGCCAAACCGAGTTGGCCAATAGGGAGGTCAAGCATATTTTAGAGAAGACGGTTAATCCTAATCGAAAGGATTGGTCTAACCGTCCGTCTCACGGATGCACTTTGGGCCTACCGAACGGCCTATAAGACCATTCTTGGCATGTCTTTTTATCGGCTTATTTATGGCAAGGCTTGTCATTTACCGGTAGAGATGGAATATCGGGCCTATTGGGCTTTGAAGAATCTAAATTTTAACTTACCGGTCGTGGGTTCAATAGAAAGCTTGACTTGAATGAATTATAGGAAATGAGAAGAGACGTATATGAAAACTCGAAAATCTACAAAGAAAAAGTGAAAGCCTTTCATGACAAAAATATCTTGCGAAAAGCATTCCAACCCGGCCAATAAGTTCTTCTCTACATTCTAGGCTCCATCTCTTTTCGGGAAAACTTTAAACTCGATAGGAAGGTCCTTACACCATTACAAAAGTTTTCCCCCATGGTGCGGTTGAAATCGAAGATGCTTCATCCGGATACCTTAACAAGGTAAATGGATAATGTCTAAAACCCTTTCTAGAGCCATTTTCAAAAGAGGACATCGTTAAGGAACTTGGTGATCCGGTTTACGTTGAACCAGAAAATGCATAGATGAGTTGGGAATGAAGAAACCATTGTACCATAAGTTTATTTGCTTTTCTTTCTTTCAGTTTTTTTCTATTTCATTTCATTTTTATTCTTGAGGTTATGCTAACTTGTTGTTTAAGTGTTGCGCAAGAGTTCCACATGTGGATTGTTTTGCAATATAAGGATGTCAAGGTGGTAAGGTGATATCTTTTCATTTCTTTCAGCTTGTAGTGTGGTGTCCCATATCATGCATTAGGGACAATGCATTGTTCAAGTTGGGGGTGTAAGGTTTCACCACATGCTTCACAGTCGTACCCTTTGTTTTGGTAATTTTATCTCGTTTTCATGCAAAAATCTGTTTTTAGTGAAAATTTTTCAAAAAAAAAATCAATAATAACATCTAGGAGACGTAAAATCCATGAAGGTTGTAATACCTTTAGTGTTAGCCGTGATCGAATGACTGGTTGATGGTCTAGTATAGGCGCCCATGGAGCTAGCCTTAGTTATGCATTATCTGGGATTACCTCAGTAAAGTACGGATGGTTGTAGGAAGTGAATGGAAATGTTTCAATAAGGTTTAGTTACAAAGATTGACTTGAGGAACATTAACCTACCGAATACCAACCTACCCGGGAATACCGGGAGATTCCTTCTCTAATGCATTACTAAGTGAGTGAAGTGGGGAGAAAAGTGTATCTCGTTTTGTCTGCGTGAAGGACCGGTGGAGTAGTTAGGACCTTGTAACCCTTAGTTATCTTTTAAAGTTTAGTGTTCTAAACAAATAGGTTGAGTGAATACAAGATGATTCTCGAAATACGAACTTGTTGAGCAAGACCACCATGACAACCACGTATATTTCCGTTGGACCAATCTTCCATTGTGGGGTAAAATCTTAAACTCTTGTATCTTGCATAGTTTAATGCTTGATTTTGCATTCATATATGTTCGGGAATCCTAGATTATATGATTAAAGGCATTCTTTGGTACACTGAAACCCAAAAAGGTCTATTTTATTTTATAAACCCTTGTCCCAATTTGATCCATGTCACATCTTTTATTTTTTATTTTGGGTCATCCATTCTTTGAAATAAACCTTAGGAGAACCACAATAATTTGGGGTGAGTGTCCTCGGTGTCAGAAAGAGCCTTTAATTCACTTCCGAAAAAGGTGGGACGTAAGACGAGTGTTGTGGTGATATGTCAAGCTTGGGGATTGAGTGAAAGTCAAAGGCCCAAACCAGCAAAACCCATGGGAATTGGTTCCGATTACATCCGGTACCGGTTACACAATTCAACCTTAAATCCCAACCATTTAACCCTTTGAAACCAATTCTATCAGATCGTCCCGATACCGGTTGCGAGTACCTCTGCAACCGGTTGCACTTTTAAAGTTCCAAAAAACAATAAAAAATGTAAAGAGGGGGGCCTTAATTTAATTCATCCTATAACCGGTTCCAGTCCCCCTTCCTTCTGCGATTTCTACTCTTTCTCCCTCGCAGTCTCTCTCGTTCCCATCTCCATCCCAGCTCTTGCTCGACAGCTCTCATTCACCAGACCATTCTCTCGCTCGACATCTGCGATTTCTCTGCTCTCTACTCTCTCGTTCCCATCTCAATCTCAATCTCTCATAGTCTCCCTCTCTATTCTCTCGTCCCCTCTCACCTCACCACAACCACCATCCCTCCACAAAACTTCGACCACCCACTCTCCTCCACTCCTGCACTAAACCCTAACCCCATCCGCTGCTATCCTTTTCCACTCTGCGCCAAATCCCGAAAACCCTAACTTCGCTACCTTCCACCTACTTCCCTCGACTTCAGATGGTGGATATTGGAAGCAATCAGGCCACTCAGTGAAAGAAGCTATCGCTGCGAATTTTTGGGTAAATCGATTTGGTTAAATTTGATTTCGACTTTGAAGGTGTTTGTCTGTGAGAGTTATAAGGCGATTATTTGATTATGGTGGTATATGTCTGTGGGAGTTATAAGGGGATTTGATTGTTGAGGAGGTATATGTCTGTGGGAGTTATAATGGGATTTTATTGTTGAGGAGGTATATGTCTGTGGGAGTTATAAGGGGATTAGATTGTTGAATTTTTGAATTTTTGTGGCACCTGGTTGTTTGTTATTGAGCGGCATCCTCGCAGTTTTTTTGTTGCCCATATTTGTGTGAATCCCACTTTGCCCACATTTGCTGTTGAAAAAAAATTTGGTGAAATTTTTTGTTGAATGGCTCGACTCAAAACCTTTGAGCGCAGAAGGAGACCTCAAGGTGGAATGCCCATACCTGAGAAGATTTCAGGTGTTGTTGTACCTATAGAAAACCCTCCCGTGTCAGTCTTGACTGAATTGCCAAACCATATTCCACCTCCTCCATCCAATGAAACCACCCAAACTTCACAGCCACCTCAAGCTAGTGAAGCCTCTTCCTCACAACCTGCATCATCAAAAAAACAACCAAGGCAAAGTAAAAAGTCTTGGGAAGATATTTGTGCTTCACGAAACATCTTATGCGAGAGGCAGGTTACTAAATTGTCGGCACTCACCCTAATGAAATACTGACCTTGTGATCCAACCATTCAAATGGCATATAGTTGTTTGTATGATATGCAATTGGTGGGGTGGTTCAAGGAGATTAAGGGTTATATTGCTACATTTGTGTGGGAGTTTTATGCGATGGCACAATAGTTGGAGACTGGACAGACTGTGAAGGCCAAGGTGCGGGGTAAGACTGTACTTGTTACCCCTGATTCTATCGTGGAATATTTGAGCTACACCAGGCCCACTCCTCAGCAGATCACCTGCCCTAGAGATGGATATAGTTCACCCCAGGGAGTGGACCTCGCAGAGATGGTTTGTGATGATACCGATGTATATAGGGCCAAGGGGCATTTTACCCAGGGGATACTGGAGGCACATTATGCTCTACTAAATAAGATTGTGCATTACAATTTATATCCAAGGGGGACAGAGAAAAAGCCTCGAGAGGATGTGGTCCAACTATTGAATGAGCTTGTTCAGGGGCGATTATTGATATTGCCTTGCTTATTTGGCAGTATATTGCACAGTTCCAGGAGCAGTGTGGTAGCATTGTCGGCCTTCCTTTTGCATGTATAATTATGACCTTATGCGTTGGGGCTGGAGTGAAGCCTTCTCGGTGCGATATTTTGACACATCCTCCCCTTGGCCCCATTCATTTTTTCATAGTTGTGAGGAGCAAGGGCCAGCACGGAGGTAGAGCCCCTCCACCTGTTGCACCTGCACCTGCTCCTGCTGATCCTATTGTCCCTGAGCCAGCTACATCTGATGTTCCTACTGCTGGTCCTCAGCCCCCTTTTTCCGATATACCTACTACTGACACTCTACCCTCCTCCAGCAGACTTGTCCATTTCACACAGTCTACCAGATCTTCAGACGATGGTGACCAGGAGTTACTTATTTAGATCCAGAGAGGGCTGGAGGATGAGTTTGCTAGGAGGTCTGTTTGGGAGGCTGACTTGACACATCGCCTAGATACATAGTTTGCTAGGAGGTCAGCATGGGAGATCTGTATGGAGGCTATATTTCAAAGGATGGAGGAAGGAGAGAGGATAGAGAAGATTCCTTTAGTTCACAAGGTGTCCGAGAGTGAGACATAGGCTTCCAATAACACCGGGGAAGTTTGAGTCACTTTTGTTTTAGTTTCACGTGTATGTCTCTGTTTTGTATGTTAGTGTCACTATGTTATGAGAATGGATGGCGGCTGGGTAGATTGTCCGAGCCTCATATGTATTCTGTCATCCATTATTTTGTCTTGTTTATATCCTACCCCGTGACATCATAAGCTTAAAAGTCCTTTTTTATTTTCAAATGGATTCCTATGCATACGTGTTTGAATTATTTACCATTGGTTATGCAAAGTTACTACGATTCATTGTTAGCAGCACACAATAATTAAATTCACATCTATTAGTATATTGCTGCAATAATCTTCTTTGGCATTCCGAGGATGGTTCCCTACCTTCCACCATATAATCTCCATAGAGTATTTTATTCATGAGAGACCAACTCGAGAGATTTGGAATCAAGGCTCAACTGAACTGGTGTAATTGCTCATCATCTAGGATAAAGGGAATCATTTGAAAGTCACAATAAACTAGATAATTTTAGAATACTTTACTTTTTATGATAGAAATGGGGTTACATTTATTTTATGTTCGTAGAAGTAAATGTGTTTTGTGGGTTATCACTGCTAAAAACTCTCACAAGACCTCACTCGTCCTACCGGGGCTGTCCGGGGGTTTTAAGGAACTATCCCTTTCCGTTCTTGTTTTATTTTATTGTTAGAAATAAATTTGCTAGGGACTAGCAAAGTCCAAGTTGGGGGGTGTGATTGACACTTAATTGTGCCATTCCTAGTCCTATTTTCACCAGCTTCGGATGTTTTCATGGATTAAGTCCTTAGTTTTATCATGCATTTTTAGTTATATCTTGTTTTCTCTCATTATTAATAAAATGCATTAATTTCGGTTTGTAGACGTGTGTATTGCAAATTTGTGTTTTAGGTAGGTACAAATGAGCATCTCTAAAGCCACTCATGATGGAAGAATACAATCAAGCCAAGGCATAAAGAAGTGGATCGAGGAAGTGAAGTTGATGGAGGAAGAAGAATGGGCAGTCAGCCCCGGTATCGGTTCCCATGGGATGGGAAATCGGTTCCCAATGGAAATAAAGAAAGAAAGAAAGAAAGAAATGTTTGAGGGAAGAGAAGACAGTCCAGAGACATCTAGAACTGGTTTCCATGGGGGCCAGAACTGGTTTCCAGAAGCAAGGAGCAATCCCCAACCCTTTGACAACCATTTCATTAAATCCACAAGTCGGTAGATGCTCCCGGTACCGGTTTCGGACAGCCCCGGTACTGGTAGAGAGAAGTCAGCCTTGAAGTTGCATAGGGCAGATGCGCCCGGTACCGGTTTTGGACAGCCCCAGTACCGGTTGCGAGGTCAGCTGCGCGCGGATCAAATGGGTTGTTTTGGGCCGAAAATCGGGTTAAATCACTTTTAAACATGTTTTGGCAGAAAGTTAAGGCTCATTAAGGGTGTTTAAGATATTTGGCTTGCTTAGGAGTATAAAAGCAAGGCCTAATGGTCCATTAGGAATCTATCTTGGACGTTTTTGAAGAGTTGGTGGCTGTAGGAGTAAAGGATAGCAGTTTCTGATTATTTTGCTAGTTTTTATCAAAGTTTGTAAGTGGAACTCAATTCTTTCATGCTTCTACTTTAATTCCAGATCTATGGAGAACAAATCTCCTAGGATCGAATCTAAAGGGAGTAACCCTTCCCTTATCCATGGGGATGAATTCCTCCAACCTAGATTTAATTAGTCCATCCAACGTATAGAATGTGGCTAGAGTTTCGATATTCATGAATAGGTGAATGGTGTATGCCTTTGATTAGTTGTCGATAACATTAGTTAGCACATCTAATGCTTAGAAATACAAGAGTCACTGTGGGATTGGAATTACTCGGAATTCACATGTCCTAGACGTTGGTAGTGCATCCAATGAATTTTATTCATAGGAGAAATTATATTTCCATGGATAGGATAGTGATGAAACCTAAGGATTCAATCTATTTTAGCTATTAATTTAAACTCAAATTCTCGTTGTTTCTAAAGCCATCTCCAATCCAACTTTTTGTTAATTTAGGTTTTAAATTTTATTTCAAAAGAAACTTTTAAAATTGTGCTAACTTTAGTCCCCGAGGATTCGACTTGGTACTTTACCTAATTATTTTGCTACACGCGACATTGGTATTCCTACGCTTGGGAAGAACAATAGCTTGCGACAAGCAGTGGGCACGCATGGCTTCCTTAATGTCCGGGATGGATATGTCGAAGGTTGCATGGCTGGCCCAAACTGGCTCCTTCGGGTGTCCGGTGGATCTGCTTCAGATGTTGAAGGGCACATGATGAACTGCCGGTTCTGTCCTTCGGCTACAGAGTAAGTTATACCGGAGGTCCGTGAGGTCGATGGCCCTGGATTGCTCCGTGAGAAGTGGGGATAGGGTCCGGATAGCCGACTAGGTTCAGCAATAAGGATCCGGCCCATCCCTAGTTGAGGTCTGGCTACCACAGGCACATTCAGATTGAATATTCCCAAAACCTCGACAAGCATGACATTGTATGCCTTTAGATGCCTTTCCTTTTTTAAAAGTTAGTTTTTGGAATGCAGCTTGTGGTAAAAGCTTCTTAGACCCTTTAAAAGGTTTCGATGATTTAGCAAATGATTTTCCTTTTCTACCCACAAACTTGTGAAACTTTTTGGTCATACACACAAGTAACTCATCATCCAATTCAATATCATCCCCCGAAGATTCATCGTTAACACTTTGAAAAGCAATGCTTTTATTTGGCATAGGGATCGGTTCTTGAATAGATGACGTAGTCAAATGAGTTTTCTCGTAAGTTTCCAACTTTCCAACTAGTTCCTCAAAAGACATGCTATCGCCATCTGACCTCTTCTCTATAGCGGTAATCTTAGGCCTAAACCTTTCGGGTAAAGATCTAAGGATTTTACGAAAAATTTTAAGATTAAGAAGAGGATCTCCAAGACCATGAAAATAAGTTATGATGTTGGTTGATTCAGTGATGAAATTAGAGAAGGCATCATCTTCTTGCATTTTCAAGTCATTGAATCTACTTGTGAGACATTGAATTTTAGATATACGAATAGTGTGTATCCCTTCATGACATATACGGAGTATGTCCCAAGCCTCCTTGGTCATGGCACAAGTCGATATATGATCAAACTCCCTATGACTCACAGCATTTTGTATGTAAGAAGACCTTTACTATTTGCCTCAAAACTCTCAATATCACCCGAGTTAAATTCCAATTCAATTTTGACTCTCATCCTTTTCGTTTTGGGATCTTCTATAGTTGGTAATTCGTAACCATGCACAACGGACCTCCATACTCTTATGCCCATACCAATTAGGTAAATTTTCATTCAATTTTTCCAGTAATAATAGGCATTACCATCAAAGTAAGGTGACTTCGAGTTACAAGCCCCATATCTCGGCTTTTGAGAGTCCGTGATGAAAAATGATCAACTCAGGCTATTAAAACTTTACGAGTTACCAAATGAGCTACTCAACAATTAATGTCAATCAATTTAGAGAAAGGTAACACTAAGCACAGAGCAACTTGGATCCGATATCAATTGAAAATTGCGGAAATGAGGGGCCAACACCTAGAGGGAGTGAATAGGTTGGCCAATAAAAATCAATTTGATTCTCTTTTTAACTAGCTAGCTCAATTAATTAGACTTTATGGCAATTTAAAATATGACAATGATAGATATGCAAGAGATAGGTGTTAGCCCTAAATAGTTTTGATGTTGTTGTTCTTTATATTGAATATCTTCTAAACAATTAATTGGAATTAATTATGAAAGAATTATGGAATTTATGAGAATTAATCTCGTCATTTTATGTGATTGAATTTTATATGCTCTAGAAATTCAAGTTATTATTTATTGATCATTCAATTAATTATAATTATTATAACAATTCTTAATTTATCAAATTATAATCATTGTCATATTATTCTTGTGATTAATTAGAATTGTGATTTGATGGAAATTTAATTTCATGCTCCAATTGTTAAATAAAAATATTAATGTGAA
>NMUG010006073.1:0-12782 GCA_002855965.1 Monotropa hypopitys | reverse complement strand
ATGGGATTCGGGTTGGTTACGAATAGGCTACCATTTGCGACTTGAGCATCTTGGCGTGTCCGTGACTTAGTGGCGCTTTCGTGTGGGATTGTGCGTCTTCTCGAAGTGGTGTAGCTTCATTTGGTGAATTCGGCGGTTGATCCTTTGCTTGTTGGGTTGAAAGTGCAATGAATCTTGTTGTGTGACTTTCGTTGGAGTAGTCCATTCGTGGACTTTCGTTCCTTGGTTGTGGTCATTTAGTTTCATCATCTACCGATTGTGGATTGTGAGGGTACATTTGATCTCCTTTCTGAAACCCATCTCTCTTTGGTTTTGCATTCTCGTTTGAAGGGTTTGTTGCTTATTCGTCGTGTGTTGCAACCAGTTCGTAGTGGAAGTTAGTGGACGTGATTCTTCATTTGGGATTTCGTGGCTCATTGCATTCTTTTATTTCCCCTTACTCCGACAAATTTCGAGGATGAAATTTTGTAAGGAGGGTAGTTTGTCACACTCCGAAAATTTTATTGAATCCCAAATTGATTACTTTAAATCCATAAATCGACCTTGGCCTCATGATCGTGATTTCCCCTTCGTTGGCATATAATTCGTTCGGTTGCGATTCGTCCGCCTTGTTTGCAAGTAAGTATTCGATCGTCTTATTCATCGTGATTCCTTTGGAAGGTCGTGGTGTGACCTTTGGGCATTAAGGGAAGCTAACCAACATTGAGGAAGTGCTCTTGGACGTGTTGCAGAGCAGCCGAAGAAGTTCCAAGCTGTTCTGGGCCATTTTGGCTCTGTCCGTTTGGATGGGGAGTGCTGTTGTTCCGGACGGAGAGAATTACAGCGTGGGGTTTTGCAGCAGAAGGTCCATCCTGATCTTCAGAGGCCATCGTCCGGACCAAGTGAGGTGCCCGTCCGGACGGGAAGGGCTTCGTCCGGACGGGGAGGTACTGAAATGTGCGTTTTTTAGTTTTAATTAGGGGCAATGTTATCTTTTTACCTAGGGTCGTGCCTTATACTCAAAATTCGGCCAGAGATGTTCTTCTCCCTCATTTGGTCTAAACTTAACATCTCTCTCTTCTCTCTCAAACTCCATGGATGCTCTCCGTTCTCTCCTCCGATCCGAGTCTCAAGCGCGCTCCAACCTCAAAACCCGAAGAAGAAATGATGCTCTACGCATCGAGAGCTCTTTGGCAACGTGCATATCGAAGTCGTTCTTCGCGGATCCTTGGTAAGTCGATTTCCCCAAGTGGTTTTCTCATGTGTTCTTCTTAAGAAACGTTGTTCCTAACGTCGTTCTCTATCCGTTGGCATACATAGGTTCGTGAGTACGGATTGCGGCGGCGGCGACTTTTCCGGTGACTTTCTGGCGAGGTGATTCTGGCGATGGTTAAAGTGGGTAACTTCTAAATCCTACTCGTTATGCATAAGTCGTGCTTATTCCATCTCATAATTCCGTTGATTCATTGATTTGTTGATTGTTATGCATAGTCAGGTCACTCTTATATTCGATTCGATTCAATTATCACGTGTCGGGTAAATGAGTGTCGTAGAATTGTCATTTGGTCTGTTATGGTCATTCGTGGATAAATGTGTCAAATTAAACCCTTGGAGCAAGTCTAGGCACCTTGGAAATTCTTGCCCGTCATGTGTTTGATAAAATGCCTAAACAAGATGGAGTTGTGTAAGTAGGGATGAAATTGTGTCGAATTGTGTCATGAGGCATAGGAAGACTTGTGGGAGTGAATTTGGGGGTTTTGTGTTGGAATGAACAAGACTTGGGATTATGGTGAAGTGTAAAGAGATTTGGGTACTTCATGAACAATCAGTGTGAATTGGGATTCTTGTGGATAGTTGAATGGACTGTGTGGTAAAATAGTGAGTTGGTTGTAATGCGTCGACTTGGGATGACCTTAATAGAATCGTAATAGTCTTGTATGTTGGTTGAACCCTCTTGGGTAATAAAATATGGGACTTGTGAAATGAAACGTGGTATCTCACCTTGGTATGGTCGTGGTTGTCATTGCGGTGGTCGTATAGTTTGGGTGACTTTCCTTGGTAAGAGCATGGGAACCTTCGGGAACTTGATCTAGCATTGGGCTTACTTTATCGGAATGATTGAAATGATTTTGAATTCACCCAAACATGGAATGAATGAAATGAATGCAATGAACAACCAATACGGGGATGGATCCTACGAGGACCACTCTTGGACAATCACAAATCCACGACTTGAACGTAATCCAACTAAATTCCAACAAATGGCAAGTTTTGCGAAAAAGTCCCAAATGGATTTGGAAATCCTATCTTCTTTATAAAATGTGACGATTTGGGGGAAGTGGTTTTGAAATCTAAGTTTGTGAAACTTACGAATGGTTGACTATTTTTGGAACACTAGAACTTTCTTGGAAAATGATATTTAGGCCATGGGCCCTATGTTGGAAAGTTGACGATTGTTGTTGGAATTGTATAGTGGGCTTGACCCACCGACTCTTCGGAGGGATGAGGATTGTCAAGTGCATTTATTTAGGTTGAGGCCTTGGGATGTACCGAAAGGGGTCTTCCACTACATTGCGCAATGGAGGTAGTATTAAACCCTCCTGACGGACGGGGAATCGAGGAATAGACGTGTAGAGGTTAACGAGCCTTTATGTCGGAATGGCTATGCACTTATGAGAATACTTGTTTGATCTTGGAACATTTGGAAAGTTGATAACCTTGGACATTGTGGTAAAATGTCGATTGACCCGAACACACGTAATGGAACACTTGGAAATTCGTAACCTTGGAAATGAACGTAATATGTTGAATGTCCTGAACACTTGAAATGGAACTCTTGGTTAATCTTTGGAACAACATGGTTGGATTTGGTAACACTTGGCATTGGTACTACTTAAAGAGGAAAGAACATTGTTGACGAAATAAAAGTACGTGATAACTTAAATATCTTCCAATCCAAATAACACCAAAATCTCCAATACTTTGACATCTCACCAAAGGGAAGAAAATGGGCAGGGTTGTTAGGAGTTCCACGGTTTTGTTGATTGGTTTTCCTTTGGTAGTGGTTTGGAGAGCGTGGACTTGGTTCGATGGATTTTCTGGTGGTACTTGTGCGATGGAGATTAGTTTGGTACTTCGTTTGGGTGTTACTCTTAGCTTTGCCTGCAGTGTGTGTGTGTTTGTGTTACACTTCACAGTTCGCTTTACATTTACCTTGGGCTTTTCACTTAGGACTACACGTTCTGTACATGCCTTGTAGTCTTTAGCTATTACCGTCATTGAGCTAGTGTTTTGCTCAGACCCTCCACTCTTTCCCTCTCCAGGTTGTGGCAGCTTTTCTTGCAGGGGTTCCTGGAGAGTTGGCTCGCAATTGATTCTGTTGGAGCTGCTGATTCGAGTTCGATGACTCCCGAGGGTGGGTGGGACCCTCACCCTTCTCCTTTACTCTTTTCAGTTTCACTTTTCAGTTCAGTAGTTGTACTTCTTTTTGTACTTCATTCAGTTGATATTGTATCATAAAGGATTGTAATGAGAACTTCTACTGTGCTGCTTTTGTTACAACTATTAACTCCCACTGTTTGTATTTAAATTGTATTTCAAAAAAAATATTTCTCAAAATTATGGGATGTTACACAAAGTTACCGAACTTAGCCACTAAGCCCACCTAACTCCTATCCAAAGCTCCCCGAGCCCCTTCTGCTATCCTCTAGCTAATCCACAGTAACCAATTGATTCTCGACTGTCAATCGGCTCCGAAATGCTTCGACCAATGTAGACAAGGCACCAACTTTACCAAGCATGTGCGTGCTAGAACGAACAAATGATAGAAATTGCAAAAGTATTACTAGACACAAGGTCTAGAGGAGTAACTAACAATGGAGTTCAAACAAGCACTATGATGAGTGCCAAAAACTCCAATACACAATGAATGGATGATTCAAGGCAATTAATACCAAGGAACAAATTCTTAAGGGAATGTTCTAATGAAGTCACCACAAAAAAATATATTGGAATTAAGGTAAGTGTACCCAAGGAGAGAGTGTTCTCCAATTCTTCCAACACAAATACAATCTCAATAGATGAGAAACTAGGGTAGGCAATTATGCTATGAAAAACCCTAGATAGGTTTCACAAGGAAAATTTGTTCTTCTAAAACCTATTAGATCACTAAGTGAAACTCAAGATTTTTTGGAAACCCAATGAAGAACAATAACCCAAAAACCCTAGATATTCTAGGAGACACAAGAACCAAAGAATCAAAGATATATAATTCACACAACTCTCTAACAATCAAGGAAATAATCCTAGACACTCAAGCTACAAAGAAGTCAAAAGCTAGAGATCAAGATCAAGGATCTAGAAAACTAGACACATTTTACATCAATCTAACCTTGCAATATAATCACACTACAATAGGGAATAGAGATTACCTCTTGTAGTAGAACAAGGATTGAAAGATAGAGCAAGTAGAATCAAGAGAACAAAACCCTGGAAGTCGCCTTGATGAATATCAAAACTTGCTACAGCAGCCACTTGAGAGAGAAAAACAGAGAGAGTCTTCAAAATGTGTTCTTGATTGAATGTGATTAGGGTTAAACAAAATATTAGCACCATATATATACCTAGGAGGCATATATGAGTGATTAGGGTGTATTAGGAACAAAAACCGAAGACCAATATACCCCTATACGCTCCTCCAAACAAACCATTTAATAAAACACGATTTTAGTTTTTTGTTGTGCGATGAAGCGTAACCAGTAGCGCTCATAAGCGTAACCGGTTGTGCAAGGTTCAGTAAAATGAACCTGCAGACAGACAAGGTAGACCGTATCCGGTTGTGCATCATTTCGGTGTAACTAGTAGCGGATAGGAAAATATAGAACCCAGTCAACAGAGCATTACCGGTTGCGCAATGGGGCATAACCGGTTACGCAGGGTTCAGTAAATCCTGCAAAAACTGCAACTCTGCAGCACAATAGAGACAAGCGCTACCGGTTGCGCTCAAATAAGGCACTACCGTTTTGCGCACTTAACAGGAATAAAAAAACAGAAATACAGCAAGCAACGAATCAACCATGGATCAAAAATAGACACTCTAAGGAAAAATTTCTAAGGCTAGACATGACCCTACGACATATCAAAGGATAAGAAAAATGATGAAGACTGATTTGGAACGATCCTTGAAATGCCTAAAAGCCTTCAACTTGTTGACTAAGTGCCGCACCAAGATCTTCATGGCTCGGGAAGTGGAGCATCTACCTATTCTACCCCAAAACAAAATAAAAGATAAAAGATACAACAACCTTCCGGAAAATAGCCAATACGGAAAACCGGTAATAATCTCCCCCTTTGGCTTTTCCGGAACAAAAACAACAAAAAGGTGTAAAAAGGATAAAATAGGCAAGCCAAATAAAAGTTACTTGATACCAATAGCTACTAGCTACAATCCTAAGATCTACACTTCTAGAGAATCACCTGCAAACAAGAAAGATCAAAGGACAAACCTGCAAGCACGAGTCAACTAGTCATGTAAACAAAAAAGTAAGCAAGGTCTAGACATAAGAAAGATAAAAACAAGGATACATCTTCTCCAAACAGCCCTGCAAGTAAAAACTTCCTGCACAACATGACATTAGCATAAAAAATATGCAATAAAAGCTAATAATTGCCAAAAAAAACTTCCCAAGCTCCTGCACAAAATCAATGTCAGCTCCCCCTCAACTATTTCTCCCTTTTTTGTCTGGAAAGACAATAGGAAGAAGAAAAAGCTAAAGCGTGTACGATAAGTATCCGACACGGAAGACATCTATTGCAAGGAAAATGCTATAAAATCTAAAACAAACACAAGAAACAAGTGAACGATCAAGTCATAAAAAAGATAACATGCATAAAGAAAATGCATGAAAATATGACATACCAAAAAAAATATTTATGTATGAACATGCAATAAACAACAAGATAAGCAAAAACATGAAGCATGCAAGAAAACACACAAGAGAAACACTCCCCCTCACTCTAATCGTCAAAAGAGATCAATACTATAGACTTCCTAAGGAATTCAAATCTAAAGTCGACAGAAAAGCTACACTGGTAACCGACACTGTGAGTTAGAGTTTGAGGTTAGTTGTAATACCAATATTATTTTCAAATTATTTAATTAGATCTATTTATTTTATTGAAAAAAATAAAGGAGAAGAAATAAGAGTGTAAATGGTTTTAATGAAATTAATAAGGATTTTATATATAATAATAAAATATCCCTAAATGAATAATATATATATGTATTGAATTGAGGGGTTGCATATAAGGGTAATTAAGTATTTAGAGTGAAGGGCAATATAGGAATGCCTATTTAAAATCTTATTAGAGAGATATATTTAGGTTATCTCTCATTAGGGTTAGAAAGATACCTTTGGTGGCTAGATAGGATTAGGGAGAGAGAGTTTAAGAGAATTTGGGAAAATCAAGGCTAAGATCAAGTTTTTTTGAAGAAATCCCTTCTTCAAAGTTGTTCATCACACTCTTGAGATAAACTCTATGTTTTTAGATTTTTAATTTCATACATAATTAGGCCCAGATTAAGGTTTTCCACTAATCATGATTAGCCACTGATTTTCTAGATCTACTTTGAAAAATTATGTTTTTTGGGTGATTTAAAGCTTGTTTTTAAAGCCTAACTTTGAGTATGATTGGAGGGTAGATGTATACTACATCTTAGAGTATTTTTTTATATGATTTGAGATCTTAAAGTTTAAAGGAGTTTGGATTAAGAAAATCGAGTGTGATTAGCAGTTTTTTTCGATCTGTTGTCTAGTGCACTGACCGGTATGCACACCGATATACCGGTCGGTATATAGGGCGGCATACTGGATGTCGTGTCGGCCTTAACAAAAATGCACAGTAAGCCTTGGTTAACATATAAGCAGAAAAAATGAACTAACCGGTATGTCGGCCGGCATGCCGGGCAGTATACCGATTGGATACCGGTTTCCATACTGGTTTGGCAATTTTTTGAGGAAATCTTATTTTTATTAAATAATCATTTTTATATTGGTCTTAAACATTATTTAAGAAGATTTTAGAAATTACAGAGGTGAAAGGAATCAGTAATTAATAATTAAGTATTTAATAAAAATTAAGTACTTAAGAATAAATGCTTATACACTTTTAAATGTATAATAGAAGACAAGCCGGAGTCTTCTAGGACGACTCATTAGCTTCGTTCGGTGCTGCTTTCGTACTATTGGTGAGTGTGTAGATTGCTTTCTTTTATAGAATTGTTGATTTATATGTTACATGTTAGTTGGATGAACATACTTGTTTTTAAGATTCCTTGGATGAAAAACATGCTCACATGTCTTGTTGTTGTTGGATTGTAGATTTATGTTAAGTCTTACTTGATTGTTCACATGATGGCTGAATTGATACGATTACATATCTTGATAGTTGTTGCTTCAAATTGTCATATGTTCACATGCTTACTTGCTACGCTTTTACACTCTTGGGATAGCTTGTCAAACATCTATGATAGCATGTTGATTGATTATTTTAGATGATGAAGTTTGATGAAAATGCTTAGTTCCTCCTTATTTGTTGATGATTTCAAGCATGATTCCTATTTGTCTGTGGATGTATTACAATGGTATAAGATGCAATGATTATTTGATGAAGGAGTACACAAGTATATTTTCATGTTGATGTTTTACGGTGATAAAAGATATGATAATTATTGATGTTGGCACTCATATGCATATTTTCATGATGGTACCTTACGATGATAACAGATGAGATGATTCTTGATTTCATTGTGCATGCATGCATTTTTTCATGCTAATGCACTAAGATGTTTATATTCCTGTGGCACATGTTGGGAGCCGGTAGATGCTTGGCAACGGGCTTCTTAACATTATGTTGCCTACGATGATAGAATATTGTATTCCAGCGGCAATATTGGGAGACGGTAGATGCTTGGCAACGGGCTTCTTAATATTGTGTCTGCCTACGATGATGGAATACTAGGGCTTGATTATTCGCCCTTGGCTAGTGGAGTTGATGTGTCCTCCTTAGCATTGATGATGATGATGATGATGATGATGATGATGGAAGCTTCCCAAATATTAAAAAGATGCATTTCATAACATTTATATGTATTGGCATACTTTACTTTTCTGTTGACTACATTAGAGGAGAGGCACAACCCCTTTGTTTACTTGCTTTACTTTATGTACCGTGTTAATCACTTTTCTATATTGACTGTAAATCTGACACTCTTGGATATTGTTGCCTTTTTTGTTGTGGCATTTTATCCAGGTGAGGAGACTTAGTGGGTTCATTTCTAGGCTTCTGGACTCTTTCCAGCAGGAGCCATATTAGTTATTTTCAATGCATAGTACTCTTACCTCTTCAACTGTAGTGAGAGGATGTGGGTCTTTATGTTATATTCAGACTTTAGCTTCTTGCAGTAGACTACTTACTTTTTATTTTGGAACCTTGTTCTGGGTTATTATTTTAGACTGTCACACTTGGTAGTTTTGGTTGTTGGAGTTTATGCTAGTATCTTTTATTTCCCCTGCGTATTTCATTAAAAAGAAAAAAAATGTTGTGTTGGAAAATAAGGATCAGTTTCTTATCTTGTAGAATTATTTAAGTCGCGATTCGTAGCCGGATTCCATTATTTTGCTGGAAATCTGGGATGGGTCGTGACAGCTTGGTATCAGAGCTCTAGGTTTTAAGATTCTTGAAACAAATGTGACATAGGATGTTGAGTCTTTTGAGGTGAATGATAGGTTGAGTCAGTTTGTTGTACCTTCCAGAAATCGTTGTGTGTGTTACTTTGGCACACGATGGACTACCTTGAAATCTAATTTGAAAATTACCTGATCAATGTATTTTCAAATGAAAAGTCTTGGGAAGTTAGTCGGAAAAGCAAAATTGTATCGGAATCCTGTGTCTAGAATGATGTATAGGTGAACGATGGTAATGAACCCTTAGGTGTCAGATTTTTGTTTATGAAATTCTTTATTTGATAATTGTGCATGATTGATAATATAAGATGAAATATTGTGCTAAATATATATATGTTTATTGATGAATCAGGAGTGAGATGGAAAATGTTGAGGATGCTGCTTCGACCGGTCCAACTGAAGGAGAAGTAACTTAGCCCCAAGCATCGGTGAATCCTTCGGTGATATCTAATGCTAAGCGAGTGGAGGCTGCAATGGCCCAATTCTTGGAAAATCAGGCTGCGTTTATGCAGTGGCAGACTGCTCAGCAGGCAGGGACAGCTGCTACAGGAGTTCTTGATAGATTTCGCCATTTGTGTACCTCTAAGTTCGATGGATCTATTTCTCCTGCAGTGGAAGAAGAATGGTTGCATAGAGTGGGGCGTGTATTTTCTACTTTGGGAGTTTCTGATGCTCAGAAGGTGAACTTGGCCACCTTTAACTTGAAGGGTGAGACCTTATACTAGTGGGAGGCATATCATAGGCAGATGACGATGCCAGTGGTTGGAGATGTTGTTGTACCTCCTCGTGTTGTGACTTGAGAGCTATTTGTGAAGGACTTCAATGATCAATATTGTTCGGCAACTTACAGATTGGATCAGCAGAATGCCTTTCTTTATCTAAAGCAGGGATCTATGTCAGTTTCTGAGTATGAGGCGAAGTTTGCTGCCTTATCGTATTTTGCAGTACAGTTGGTGCCTACAGATATAGACAGATGTCAGTGTTTCAAACATGGTTTGAATTCCAGTGTGGTTACTAGACTGACTTCCTTCAAAGACAGAGATTATGCTGACCTTGTCGACATGGCTCGGCGTATTGGTAGGGATGTGGATGGCTTAAATGAGCAGCATGCCAAGAGAAATAATGCAGGTGGAGGATGGCAGAGCAAGTCCTCTGGTTCAGGAGGAAGCTTTAGAGTTGGGGTGAATAAACCCCCTTTCAAGAAGAGCCACAGTGGCTCTAATTCGTAGGGAAGCTGGGGAAGAAAAGATGATAATCAGAACCGTAGGAGCCAATCAGTGGAAAGTGCTCCAAGTGGAGAGAGACGATGCTTTGGGTGTGGTGTACCAGGGCATGTTCAAAGAGATTGTCCGGGACCCAGGGATGGTGATGCAAGGTTCAAGTGCTTCAAATGCAGGGAGTGGGGGCACAAGTATCCACAATGTTCTAAGCCGCGTGGGTCGGCATCTTCTTCAGTGGTTGGTTCTTCCAGTGGAGCAGCTGCCAGTGCTGACAGTCAGATGAGGCCTGGTCAAGTCTTTGCTATTACCTGCCAGGAGGTTGAGGGAACACCAGAGGTGGTTACATGTACTATTTTCATAACTGGTCATTATGCTCATGTTCTTTTAGATTCTGGTGCGACACATTCTTTTGTTTCAGTAGCTTTCGGTTTGAAGTTAGGAAGATTACTTTGTGTGCTGCCATATATTTTATCTATTTCTACACCAGTGGGTGAACCTGTCCGGATAAATTCATGCTACTTGGGTTGTGATCTGTTGTTGGGAGGAAAGTCTTTGTCATTGAATTTGATTCCATTGCCTATGGTGGCTTTTGATGTTATCTTGGGGATGGATTTTCTATCCACCCACCGTGTGATGGTTGATTGTTTGAAGAAGGAGGTAATATTTCACTTTCCGAATAATGAAGAGGTGAAGTTCTGCGGTGAGAAAGTTGTGGAGAAATGTAGATTGATATCTTGTTTGCAGAGGTGTCAGATACCGGTATCATGGAAAGAGCATGATATTGATATCCGACCTTATGCTAGGAAACCGATTTCATAAAACTATTGAGGATATAGATTTCTGAGAATTTAGGATACCGGTATCATGGTATTTTAGGATATCAGTATCTGCCCATATGATTGGGATACCGGTAACATGATATTTTAGGATATCGGTATCTAGTCATATAACTAGGATACCAATATCATGATAAATGCTCATACCGATATCATAGCAATTTGAAAAAAAATGAAAAAAATGAGGAAATTAAATCCTAGTTTGTGGAATTTAAATTAAGGGTATTGTGGAACATTCTAAGATTTTAAGATTTATTTAGGAGATAAAAACAATGGAAAATAGCAAGGAGAAATAAGTTGTACTCTACTTCTTTAACATTTTCATTTTATTTGAACACGTCAATCTATATGTATATTGACATTTGAACATGTTTTAGGAGAGGAATCAAAGTACTTATATCTGATAAAGTCCAATCAAAGAAACCCACTCTGTGAGTGTGGTGGTTATTTTAAATATTGTAGAGTACTTTTCTGATAATATGGTTATGTTCTTGTTTAATTATTTTGTATAAACTTGTTGAATTATGTTGGACATAGAAGCATGATAAAACATTTATGTGAATTCTGTGGTACACTCAGAACTTGATGCACCCTTCTAATTAGAAATTTATGTGTTTATACACGTTGGGAAGTTGAGAACTCGTTGGTGTATATTTCTGTTGTTATGTGAAATATTACTTGAATTGAGACAAGTGGGGAATCATGAGGCAAGTAGGGAAACAATGTTTAATTAAGGCCCCATGGTAGAGGCATTTAAGGGCGTGTTTGGGCATGAAAAAGATGTCCTT
Organism: Monotropa hypopitys; assembly: GCA_002855965.1. Lineage (NCBI taxonomy): Eukaryota > Viridiplantae > Streptophyta > Magnoliopsida > Ericales > Ericaceae > Monotropa > Monotropa hypopitys. Next base: position 1,215 of record NMUG010006073.1, on the reverse strand, counting down.
TTAGAAAGTGGATGTGCCTGCAAATGGTAGAATCCGGCAGTCCTGTGTGATGAATTAACATCGTTGATTTGTCATATAAAATAGAGTACTTAAAATATGAATTAAAATTAGTAGTAATGTGGGGCACGCTATAGGGGTGGATTCATCGGTGTCTATATCTGTTTCTACATCTATTTATGTACTGAGTATGTGGGGAAAGTACAGTTGTAGCATCACTCTAATATTTGTATATATCTTGTGTTGTGGAACACGTTGGAGAAAATCTATTGATTCCATATTTATCTGTGAAAAGGTTATTATCATTATCTGTTGTTGTGGTATCACTTATTTATTTCTGTTTCTGCTCTAGTTGACTATGAGTTTTACCTGATCTATTTTTGTATGAGTTGATTATCTGATTATCTATTCTGTATCTGTTCTGTATTTCCATTTTTGCAATATTTTTATAGCTTACATACTCCTGGGTTTTTCTGTGATTTATTTTGCATTGAGAAATCCAGGTCTTGGATTGCTTCTTGGAGGTCCACTATAGTGTTCTGAAGATTAGAGTTTGGAGGAGCCTTAGTAGATTTTTGGGTACTTTGTTTGTATATTCATCGTCTTTTTGTGAATTGATAGTCTGTCTATATATGTCAGTAGACTTTTTGGATTAGTGGCAACTTGTGTATCACATTGGACTTTTATTTAAGTCGGTTGTTGTTGTAACACTCCGGAAATTTTCGTTATTTTTTCCTCCTTTTCAAAAAAAATAATGATATTAATTAATTAATTCTTCTTGGGATTTAATTTTATCGTCGTTTGGTTCCCTACGGTTCAGATTTTATTCTACCGATCCTGTCTGAATGAGGCAAGTCTTGGGTTGTGAGGTTTTGTATTTCGAGTGTGGGCAAGTGGTTGTGGTGAAATTTGGGTCGCGTTTTGGGCGTCGGAGGTTATTCGATATTCGTGTGGGGTGTTTAATAAAATTGTTTTAATTTAATTTATTTAAAATAAAAAAAGGGGAACAGAGTGTTTTTTTAGTCGGGTTCCCCCCCTTCCCCGAACTTCTTCTCCCCCATTTGTGCAAGTGCGAAACCCTATCCCCCAAATCCTCCATTCCCACCGCCCTCCCTCGCCTCTCTCCCGTTCTCTCCCTCTGCCTCCCTCTCTGCCTGGCAGCCATCCTCCCCTCTCCTCTCTCGGACCATCTTCCTCCCTCCTCCATCTCCACCCTGC
>NMUG010006072.1:0-12782 GCA_002855965.1 Monotropa hypopitys | reverse complement strand
AGGGTTAGGACTGTTAGGATTTTTTGCTTATAATTAATATTATTGTTATTAGTATTAATATTAGTATTAAATAATCATTATTATTGTTATGATTTGTATTGAACAAAAAAAAAGATTAAATGAGACTCCTCTTTAAAATTAGCAAATTTGATTTAAAAGGCCACGGAAAATCGGGTCATGACACTCTCAGTTTCCCTCTCTCTCTACATGCTTCGTTGAGTTCTAGGAATGAATCACCTCACTCCACCGATTGAAAGTTGATTAAGTTTAAACATAAACAAAAACCACTGCTTTATTTCCACCCCAACACCTGGAATTTCTTCTATTTCGATATATATTTTGATTCATTTCGATATTCAGTTCTTACCTCACATTTCAATATGTTCCCAGACATATTTCGATATACAGCTCAATTTTTTGAACATTTCAATATAGCCTTAGCACATACCCCTTTCCAATAGCCGTGTCACATATCGATATATTCTCTTGCATATATTGATATGTATCAACTCTTCTCAACCAAATTCTAGAGAGTTGATTTTCTCACATATCGATTAATTTTATTTCACATATCGATATATGATCACTGCATATCACACATATCGATATGTGCTCATTAACACATTTTGGTATGTAACTTATACCTAGGTCAAGAATAAGTTAACAAATACTACGCATTTCGATATGTGACTATCCCTAGTCTTTACATATATCGATATTGTCACACTCTGGAAATTTTAAAATATTATTTGGGGAATTATATAATTTATTTTGAATTTTATTTGATTTTTGGGGATTAAATTGGGAATTATCTCTCAATTTATAGTTTTTATTAAATTTATTATCCCCTCCTCCCTATTTCGAAATAGACCTTTGCCTATTCCCCTCCCTATGCCATATATCGAAATGGACATGAAGACCATTTCCCCCGTATGCCATCATATCGAAATGGGGTTGCCCCTTTTATTTGTGCATTTCGATATACCCTTATGGGAGCATTCCAGTGGGGTTGCATATTTCAATATATAATTCTGGCATTCCAATTGCATTTCGATATGCAAGAGTTGCATATCGAAATGCACAAGCCTTGAGGGTTGTCCAGTGAGGTCCTATATATCGATATGCGATTCTGGTGCATATCGATATACCCAATTGCATTTCGATATGCAAGGGTTGTATATCGAAATGCATATGTTATGGGGGTTGTCCAGTGAGGTTGTGTATATCGATATGCAAGGTGGTGCATATTGATATACAATGCATTTGGGGCTTGCCCAATGTGAGTGCATTTTGATATATGTCCTGGCATATATCGGAATGCATATTTCGGGCAGAGATCTGGGAATTTAGTTGGGGGTATTTCAGTCATTTTGGCTCGGGTATACATGTGTTTGACTAAGAGAGGAAGCCATATTCCTCTTATTTTCGGCCTCCTTCCCCTCTCTTCTCTCACACTTTTTGCTCCTTTGCTTAGGGCTTTTGGAAAAATGCCCTTCACTAACCTGGACGAGCATCGCGTGGGCTACATCGTGGTGGTCTCGGATTGTCCATCTGTGAAGAATCTCTCATCTAGACATTTTAGGTCTTTGGCTTAAATATGGGTAACTCTCTCTATTACTTCGTGTGTGTGTGCGGTCATTTTCCCCTTGTTCCCTCTCCCTATGGGTCTTTCTAGATGTATGTTGGCCTTTGGTTTGCGTAGGCTTGACTTGGGGTATTGTCGACACTAGGCCTTATTCTTAGAAAAGTCTAGATGGTCGTATCTTTGGCCTTCAACGTCATAAAGGCCGAGCATTTGATTAAATAGTTGTAGGGGTGTTATAGATTGATGATCTTGGAAACCCAATGGTCACCACATGTTTGATAAAATATCTCTAGTGTAAAATTGAGGTGTTTTGTGGGACCTTCGTGTCTCGTTGGGATTATTAGTGTTAGTATGTGATCCTAGACTTATTCGTGTCCCGAATAATTTGGTATGGCACCCTTTGTTGATTTGGGAAAAATTGAGGAAATCCTTGGTATGGCATGGTTGGCTTGAAACCATTTGGTTTTGAGTGAACATTTGGTGTAGTGGTCGGTTGAAATTGGGCATGTGGTGCCCCTTTGAGGACTAATAATCCAATGTCCAATATTATAATTCAACAACTTGAAAGATTGACTTAATGAATTCAATGCATGCCAATATGGAGCATACTCCAAGCGGGTATTGCTATAACAATCCTGTATTCACTTAAGAGAATTGACTTCCATGTATTCAAATGTATTCCAAGATAAAAGACGAATGTATTAATATGTATTATATATACTTGAATGTATTGTAACTGGCGGGCGTTCCATGTATTCAAGCCCAACCCTTGTATTCGTCGAGTATGTGGACTTGAGCAATGTATTTAGGTGTATTCTAGAGACATTGCGCAATGGGGGTTTGACTGGGCCTCCCAGCATTCCAGAGAATCGCGAGGAAAATGTATTCATACCAGGAGTGGGTTGACGAGCCTCTCCTTGGTCGCTCACATAAGTCACATACTCCATGTATTTTGTATTATATGAATTCCCATTATGTATTCCTTAAACAAGTGTATTTTGTATTAAGTGTCGAACATGTATTCCAAGTCTGACCATTGTATGTATTCTTCATCGGACATTCCATGTATTCAGTTCCGAGAAGATGTGTTTCATGTTAGGCGTTCTATGTATTCAAGCCTAACATGACCTTGGGATTTCATTGGCTTCCCCAAGGCACATATGTATGTGCACCCTACTAGGAATCTCTATTCCTAATATGGTACCGACTATTGTATTCGTCCGAGGTCACATATGATACCTACTACTATTGGAGAGCCTATGTGTACTATTGTATTTAAGAAGATACAACCATACCAATCAATGATCGCATTGAACCCAAAACAAATATGAACATGTATGATGTGGGTAGTCTTGGCTAGTAATGGTGTGGGATTGGATCCCTTAGTTCCGTGTGATGACTTGGGTAGTATGGTGTCTTAGGAAGGTCTTGTTTGTCGTAGTGTGTCTTATACTTACTTGGTTTATTTTGGGACTTAGTATAGGATTGTACCGTGGTTGTCCCCTTGCTTGTATATTAGTATTCCATCTATGGGTTAGAGGTCGGTCTTGAGGTCGATCCTTCCTTTGAGGTATGTCGAGTTGTGGCATTGGGTCTGCACTTATATTTCTATCTTTCCTCTTTCTCTTTTGCATATGGACTTGTGGGTTGACACCCACCATATGCATGCTTGGTAGTAATTAGTTGTTTCTCACTGAGCGCGTGGTTTTCTCAGACCCTCTTCCCTTTCCCCTCCCTAGTTATGTTGTAGGTTGGGTGAGCTTGGCTTGGAGCTTGGAGTTGCAGTTGGCTTTCCTTGGAGGTTTCACCTCCCTCTGTATCTTTAGTTTCATTTATTCTTGTAGTTTTATTTATTCTTGTAGAAGTAGCAATCTGTTGTTGTATTTAAATATTCTTTTGCACTTGTATTCTTTTTGTATCATTGTACCATAACAGTGAATCTCATTTCACTTGTTGGATGGCCCATGGATGTAATAATTTAGATAATGAGTTGCCTCTTATCTTTATTATTAGTTTTCAAAAAAAAAAATGTTTCAAAAATCTGGGTTGTTACAGATATATAGGTTTAACATAGGTCATACACTAGAGAACCATACTTCTTGTAATACCCGTCTCATTTATTTATAGATTTTAAATATTTTAATAATTATCAAAGGTGAGATTAAAGAATATGATATTCCGTTTCGATTATAGAGTTAAAGAAAATTAATAAAGGAGATTAAATTGTATAAATAAGGATTAAAGATAATAAGTATAAATACTTGAGCATAATGGCAAGCAAGGGTACTTATATGAGTTAGAGAAGGGGTAAGGAGGTAAAAGAAGATTAAAATCTGTATTAGGGTAGAAAGGGATTAAGGTAATCACACTTTACTCTTATGCTTGAGAGGTTAGAGAGAGATTTAGAAGGGTGGCTAAGGGAGATCAAGTGAGAGAGGCTTTTCGGTGCAAGAATTGAAGTTAGGTTCTTCACGAATCTCATTCTCAACGTAAGTATCTACAAATCCATGTAATTTATATCATTATATAATCTAAGATTTGGGGGTTTAGTGACTAATCTCTACTAATCTCGTTTTTGGATTAAATCCTAGATCTACTCTTTACAAACCTCAAATTCATTGGGTTTCGGTTGGGATTTGATGCTTAGTTTTGATTATGTTGATAGTGGTAAGGTTTAGAACACTTGAGGATGATCAATTGGTAGTGTTTTGGAAGTTTAGATCAGAAGATTTGAGATTAATTCGTCAAATTTGGCACATGATTATTTTTCTGCAGAGGGGGTACCGGTCCCGTGTTTTGTGGGGTACCGATCCTCGCTGAGCAGTTGGTTTGGAAAGATTGGGGGTACCGGTCCCTTGTTAAGTGGGGTACCGGTCCCCGTCGAATAGTTAGTTTGGGTGATGGATGGGTACCGGTCCCTTGTAAAGTCAGGTACCGGTCCCCGCAGTGCAGTTGGGAAATCAATTGGATGGGTACCGGTCCCTTGTATAGTGGGGTACCGGTCCCTTGTATAGTGGGGTACCAGTCCCTTGTATAGTGGGGTACCGGTCCCCGCTGGGTTTTTCTGACAGATTTTGGTAACTTCTTGGGGTGTTTGGATACGGACTTTGGATGTGTTTGGGAGGTATTATAGACTATTTGGAGACTCTAATAAACTGTTTAAGAATAGTTATTTATTCAGTTGGTAATTATAAAAATTAAACCGTATCAAATGTTAGTTTAGCTTAATGATTTCGTTATTCCTTGTCAATTTACATATATCAATGTGGACTGAAATTTGTAGTTTGATTTGACAGGGACACTCGAGGAAGGCATTGAGGGCTCACCCAAGGGAAAGGAAAAGATTTGAACAGCGGTGCTAGTGAGTGTAAGGCTATGGTATTTTTAATTGTACATTCACAAGTTTTTGTGGTTAACTATTATTATTGCATGAGTTTAGATGACTGTTATTGTTGTTGTATTGGGCACATAATTGCATGATGAGAAATGATATGCATAGATAAGATGCACGATTTGAGATGGAAAGCATGATATACATGTATATATATATTATGCATTGCCTGCGTGGGATGTGTGGCATTATTGGCAACATGAGTAAGTCCAATTGTTGGCAACCTGTGTAAAACCAACGGGTGCGTGGTACATACCCAAGAATGTGCGCAGGGTGTACGAACTACTGCCTATAGCAGTAGCTATTTTCAGGGCATGGGATGCTCAAACCTTTTAAAAAAAGGGCTTCGGCCAATATATATAAAGTATCATGCATGGGATGCATTTTGGAATGAAAGTAATTGATGCACATATTTATGATTTCTGTCGCTGAAATTACTTGAGTTTTGGAAGTTGAAAATATCATATTCACACTCTGTTTCCTTTTCTTTGACTTGGAAATAAGTCACAGGATTAGCGGTCCACTACGAGGCTGGAGGAATTACGGATGCTTGGATGGGATTGTTTGGCTGAGGTCGTTATTTGGAGGATATTTGTGATTGAGACTTTTCTTAGTACTTTTGAGTAGATTCTTATTGTCTTTTATTTCAGAGATTTGTATTGGAGATTTTTATAGAGTTTAGCTGCTTCATTTTGATGCTTATGTTTTGGGGATTGATGAGAACTTGTGGCACTGTTGGGTTTTATTTTTTTGAGGTTACCCTTATTTTCTTTTATTTTCTTTTGGAAAATATTACTTGAGGTTATTATTAAGCGAAGAAGTTTAAAAATTCTCATTTTAGTGTGTTTTGAAAATTTGGGATGTTAGAACTTGGTATTAGAGCTTAGGTTCTAGGTCCGAGTTAGGGGACCATGTAATTAATTGGAGTTTGTACTTGAGGTGTGAGTTGAGGGAAGTGTTGAGAGTTGTGGTATTAGTTTTTTGTGACTACTATGTGTGTCTTTGACACCCACGAGACTTGCCCTGAAATCTGATTGGAAGGACGCCTGATCAATGTTCCCTTCTAATAAGAGGTCTTGGAAAGTTAAGTGGAAAAGCATAGTATAACAAAATGCTAAGGGTTGGGGTGGATAAGTAGTGGATCATAGGATATCAAGTCATGCTTTGAGTCATTGAGGTGTGTTTGACTAACGTGTGAGTTTTTGGCATCTAACACTTGTTTCCACCATGTTGTTTCTTGTGTTGTGATTTTCAGGAAAGCGATGGAGCAGAATAACCAAGGGATTGAGGAAGAGGCTAGTGTAAATGGAGAGAACCTAGGTAGTGGTGGGGGTGTTCCCTTTGTAGATGGAGAGGAGGCCCGAATGATGGCCGCTATCACTCAGTTGGCAGAGGGTCAGCAAATGCTAATTCAGATGCAGGCCAATCAGAATGTGGAGAGAGGGTTGAGCACGGGCCTTTTGGAGAGATTTAGAAGGTTGTGTAGTACGGTGTTTGAGGGGTCTAATAACCCCAAAGTGACTGAGGAGTGGTTGAAGGAGGTAGAGTTGGTGCTAGATACTATGGGAGTTGAGGGAGATCAGATGGTGATTTTGGCAACTTTTCCTTTTAGAGGCGAAGCTAGAAATTGGTGGAATGCCTTCAAAAGGCAAGAGCTGACACTGGCACTTGGAGCTGAGCCGGCTGCACCCAGGCCTGTCACTTGGGATAGGTTCATCCAGGGATTTAATATTAAGTTTTATCCCGATAGTTTCCGTTTTGGGCAGGAGGCGGCTTTCTCAAACTTGAAGCAAGGGGTATGTCTGTGAGTGAGTATGAGACGAGGTTTACTGCATTGTCTCGGTATGCACCATACATGGCGAGTTTGGAGGAATTGAAGTGTAGACGTTTCAGGATGGGTTTGGCGCCTGGAGTAGCTTCGAGGTTGTTGTCATTTAGAGAGAGGGATTATTCAGATCTGGTGGACATGGCAATGAGGATGTGGAATGACATTCAGGAATATCGTGAAAATAGAGAGTCACGTAAAAAAGGAGAGATTTGATAATAGTGGAAAATCTGGGGGAAGTAGTTTCAAAGGTGATGAGTCGAGATCAAAGTTTGATAAAGGGAGGAGTGGTGGAGGAAATAGAAATCAAGGAAGTAATTGGAGTGGGCACCAAGAGAGGAGTGTGAACCAGCAACCAGGGTCTATTGGTAGAGGCTTTACTAGGAGGTGTTTTAAATGTGAGTCGCCGGATCATATTGCTAGGGATTGCACCTCGGGAAATTCTGAAATGTTTCAAGTGCGGGAGAATGGGTCATAAGGCTATGCAGTGTGTTCAGCAATAGACTCAGTTGCTAGTTCAGTCAATGGGGAGTGCGACAGGGGGTGCTAACAAAGGTGCAGCAGGTCAGCCTTCTTACGGCAGGGTGTTTGCATTGGACATACCAGCGGCTCAAACAAATCCAGATATGGTAACCGGTATGATTCGTGTATCTACTTTATATGCACGATTTCTGATTGATTCTGGTGCCACACACTCCTTTGTATCTAATGTTTTTGGTTCTCGTATGGGTAGAGAATTCTCACCTTTAGACCACATTTTGCTTGTGTCAACACCAATGGGTAACATGGTAAAACTTGAGACATATTATCCGGGTTGTGAAGTTTGGGTGGGTAATGAGCCTTTGATGTCAGATTTGATTCCACTAGATATGTCAGATTTGGATGTGATTTTGTGTCACGCCCCGAATTTTCAAACCATTTTTTTGAAATACAGTTAAAAAATAATAAACAGGGGATACAACTACTTGCCATCCAGATACAGTCAGTTGAGTTTCTCATTACATCACAGTACGGTACAAAGTAGAAGTACAACAAGTAAACAGCGGAAGAGAAATACAAGTGCAAGCCTACTACAACTGCTACAGTGAACGGAAAGAGTTCAAGTACAGAGTAAAGAAACTACAACGGAAAGTACTCAAACTAAAGTACAACAAAAATAAACTACAACTGAACTACTCTGTATAAGAAGAACAACTGTAATTGAAAAGTAAAGTACAACTGAAACTGAAAGACTACCACTAAAAACTGGAACAGCTAAGCCCGAGAAAATCCAGTAGCTGACTCCAACTCCAGGTCCATCTAGCCCTGCAACACAGACTAGAAAAAGGAAAAGAAAGAGGGTCTGAGCAAACAACAGCTCAGTGAAAAAACCCCTAACTACTACCAAGCATGCACATGCGGTGCGTGCCTACGTGTCCACAAGTAAAAGTCCGAGAATAGTAAAGAAACTAAAGTACACGTCGTGTAAACCTAACTCAAGGTAACTGCGACATAGGCATATCGTCAACGAAGTGTGTCTAACCAAAACTGCAATATCAAATGAGTACAAAGGATATGACATCCCAAGTCCAACAGAAGAAACCTCTAGTCTCAACTCAACCAACCTTACCGCTAAGGTCAAGCAACTCCAAGGATCAACTAAGGATCCTAAACCAAAGCAAAGCTAAGATATCCAACACTAGCTTATCTCACAAATTGTTCCGACCATTCACTTGGTTAAGTATTGGATTCACACGTCACTTGAAGTATTTGAGGTATTCCTTTTTTCCCTTTACTTTAGCTTATTTCGATTAGTCCGAAGGCACACAACTAATATTTCAACTACATTATTTCGATTAGTCCGAAGGCACGCGACTAATATTTGAATCATATCATTTCAATATATACAACGTTGATAGGGTTGGTCCGGCATGGTGGCTCCGGCAACACACCATCCTTTCCTGTCCATCATTCCCCAAGTAACATTGGGAGGGATACGCTACCCCCATTGTGCACAATGTCGTGGATGGAGCGACCATCCCGCATTCCGAAAATTATGCGAATGCGTTTAATTATAATTCTCCTATCATCGTTGCCAACAACACCATTCCGAAAATTACGCGAATGGGTTTACTTTCAAAACTACACCATTGAGTTTACTTTCAAAACTACACCATTTCGAAAATTACGCGAATGGGTTTACTTTCAAAACTACACCATTCCGAAAATCACGCGAATAGGTTTACTTTCAAAACTACACCATTTCGAAAATCACGCGAATGGGTTTACTTTCACTTTGATATATGAGTCACCGTCTAATTCATAAAATTACGTCCACTTACTCGACCATATCCTTTTCATTACAAGTTTCCCAAATAATAGATTTAAGATTGAGTACGAGTAGCCATCGTGGGGCACATCCTCCATATTTGACGTTCATTTAATGCATTGAGTCCTTTGTTAGGTTTCCACATCCATGCTCAACCTTGACTACATCAAGGGAGAATATCCATAAGTCTATCCTTTACCGATTTGGTCAATCATTACGATATCCAACCTCGATGGACTCAATGGAGACCAACAAGTAAACTCGTACCTCTAACCTTGGCTGTCATGTCACACTCCGGAAATTTTAGTGAATTTCCATTCGTTTTAATAAATCGAAAATCCTAAATTGCGTTTAAAATTTATCGATTTGATTCGTTCTTCAAATCAGAAATCTTTATTTATGGAAGTCGTAGATAATTTTATTACGATTCTAACGCAACTTGAATCGTCTCAATCAGAGTCCGAACGAAGAAGTTAGGATCAAAATACTCTCAGAAAAATCAACGTTTCAATTCAGTGAAAATCTGGCCGTGTCGACCGGTACACGTGTACTACGTCGACCGGTCGGGGTTCAGCAGAGAGCCGTTCGAAATAGGCTCGACCGGTCGAGCCAAATCCGTCGACCGGTCGCCGAGTGTATTTCTGCTGCGCGATTTTATGTTTTAAGAGACAGTTTGGGAAATTCATATGGGGTCCTTTATATACATTTTGGATCGAGTTTATGACATTATTTGCCCCATTTTTTGCAGAGCACACCCTCCCTCTTCTCTCCCTCTCACTTCTCTCCTCAAATCCACCCATCTCCGGCGAGATTTGGAGCTTCTGGCCTTCATAAACATCGATGAGCGTGTCGAGAGCTTCGCGTTGACGGTGGTGGTTCGCGTATATTCGGTAAGTGTTTCTCCTCTCTCAAACCCTAGCTCCAAATTGTGTTCTTCCATATTTGATAGTGGTTGTATCTCGTAGGGTGCGACAAGAGCTTCGTAGCGACATATTTGGACCACTTGGGCATTTTCCGGGGATTACTCCGGCGACCTCTCCGGCGACCTCTCCGGCGAGTTTCCGGTGGGTAAACTCTTGACTCCTATCTTGTGTGCATGCGTGGGTGTCTATAGTATTCCTATTCATTGTTGAATTCCATCAATTTCGTAATTCATGTCATGTATCGTACTTGATTTCACATATCGTAGCGTTCGGGTCTATAGTGCTTGAGGTGACGCGGATTGGGTTCGATTGTCGTAGTGGGGTTGATAGTGATTTGTTTCGGTGTCGTATGATAATCGTTGAGTCATGTACATGCCTTTGGAGTCGATGGCTGCTAGGTGTTCGATGAAATGCTTGAATGAGCTTTGGAGTCGTTTTGGGGAGATTTGAGTTGATTGGGTTGTCGTAGGACCTTTGTGGTTGCCCGGTTGGTCATTAGGATACCCTTTGGGTTAGTATAAATTCTTAAATCACCCTTTGGTATTGGTTGTTGCAAATTGGGTAGATGTGGGTATTGTGATGTTGAGCGTCATTGGGTTCCCCTTGAACGTCATTGTACCAATTCCTTGACTTGATGGTAGGTTGCCTTGGTTGTGGAACCTTGTTGATTTGTTGGGAACCTAATAATGGACGCAATGAACTTAATGAACGACAAATACGGAGATGGATCCTACGAGGACCACTCCTTGGCAATCTTGAATCATTCACTTGACTCCAACCAAATGAAACACTAATAATCATGTGAGCAAATGAGTGTGATGTGGATCGATGTCGTAAGGAGGGTACCATTCAAGGGATTGGGAGGAATGTATGCCCCAACCCTTGAGATTGATATTTGGATGTGAACTATGTCTCGTGACCCGTGCCCTTGTATTGGGAGGTAGGATCTCGTGTGATTAATGGTACCCATCTGGGTTTAGGATGTGTTTGCCCTACTCGCGTTACGACCCCGGGTTAAGGATGTGTTTACCCTTCCCGGTTGGTATTTCGTGTGTGATGCCCGTCGTGACCCCTTGAGCCGCCAAGTGGGAATAGTCGTGTTAAGGGCTCGATGATAGTCTTGTGCCACCTCTTTGTGTCGCCAAGGGGGCTGTTGGTTGAGACAATTGCGGTGTCCCGTGACCCAGCCCTTGTGTGTGGTGGGTAGGACCTAGTGCGACCTCCTAGTACGTGACTCACATAGTCGACGATGTGGGAAAAGTCGGAATGGATGGCTTGAGCTCCCTTGTTTTGTCAAGTGGAGACAATTATTGATAATGAATGAAGAATGGAAAATCTACCTCTTTAACTCAAATACATCTCCAAGATGAGCAACACCTAAATCTATAACAATAATGGGATGGTGGGTGGTGTTGGTGGCGAGGTAGTGGTTGTGCTTGGGCTGCTTGGGGAGGGTTTGCTGGTGGTTTCACTTGTCGTACGTTGGGTTAGTTACCTTTGGGTTTGCACTTACCTATCACAAGTGAGAGTGTTGGTTTACCTTGAGGTCTCGCGGTTATTGATGTTCTTCTGTACCTTGGGTTCTCTCCTCTCCTTTACCTTGTGAGGACACTTAGGCACACATTCGCGTGTGTACACTTGCTAGTAGTTAATGGTTTTCCTGCTGAGCCGTGGAATGCTCAGACCCTCTTTCTTTTCTCTTTTTAGCCTGTTTGTAGGATGGTGTCCGTTGGTAGATTTTGGAGGCTTGCCTGCTGTTGTATCCTCTTTGGAGCTTGCAACCTTGGCCTCTCTGGGACACTCTCTTTTGTTCTAATTTGGTATAGTTTCTTTATGCTGTAGTTGGCTATTGTACCTTTTCTCCTTCATTCAATTATATCAATTGTAATAAATTCAGTAGACGTGTATTCTCTCTCTTTTCCGTATCATTTGTAATGTAATGAATGTTCTACTGACTGTGATGGATAACGATGATTAACACCCTCCTTTTTAGATATGTTGTTCAAAAAAAAAATATGCTTGAAATGTTTTTATTAAAATCAAGGGGTGTTACAGTTGGTATAAGAGCTTTCGGTTTGAATACCTTGGGACCGTGGAGAGACACCTAGTCTCCATGGATTCTCAGGGTCATTACTTACAACTATGATCGTTCCGGTGTGCCTTTGAGCACCATTCCATTCTTGATGTTGGTTTCTCTGTTCTTACTCACCCCTTGGTCGTTGGGTACCCCCAGTCCATTGGAGGTCGAGTGTGTGTTTTTGTCGAATCCTTCCTTGAGATTCTTGGTATGTTTCGTGATTCACTCGGGAGCTAGTCGACCCTTGAATTCGTTAAGGCGACTGTAAATCGATGAACGGCTCGATGGTTTTATGGTTACTCACACTTGCCCAAGGTTTGACTGTAGATCATATTTGGAATTTTTCCTATAGGTTTTGAATCCCTTGTGGCCCTTTTCTAAAATGTTCCGTGCCGGGAATTGAACCAACTAAAGATGAAAGATAATAAATTTCACCAATGTGTATTATCTATCTATATATATATATAGGTATATATAGAAGGAGGTTGTGAGAGGTTTTGATGGCAATGGTTTTGGATAATGACTTTCATCTTGAGTGGTTCTAGCCAATTCGTGGCATGTGAAAGTATCGGGAATTTAGCCAACTCGTGGCTTTAGCAAGTGGTAATGACTTGGCCAATTCGTGGCATTTGATAGCTTGAGTCTTGGAGCCAAGTCGTGGCATTGGAATCCA
>NMUG010006071.1:0-12784 GCA_002855965.1 Monotropa hypopitys | reverse complement strand
ATATTCTTCAAACCTTTTTCTCATCTTTTTCTTCCAAATTTCTTTATAATATATATATCTCAAATGTATAATTTCCAATATTTCCTTCTCAATTTCATTTTCATTGGATCCAATATTGATCCACATCCATCATAAGATCGAATAAAGATTTTTTCACATTTCTTTTTCTTGCCTTTCATTTATACATAATATATATAAATTCCACTAGTATAGCCAAGGGTCATTGAAATCCGTTGACCAACGTTATTTCCAGATCTGTCGCCCAAATACAACATCCCTAATGAACACACAGGTAATGAGTTCCGAGGGTCGCTCCACCGCCCAGCAGTAAGGTACATGCAACCAAAAAGGTATATATATATATATATATAAATTGAATCTCAATGCCTTTTAGGCCCAAACAACTCCTCGACATATACCCTGAGTTAGGTTTTAAGGCTATATAAGTATAATACTGAATAGATCTGACAAAATACTTTTTAAAGTATAAAACCAAAACCTTTTCCACTATTCTATTTCTTTCAAACTTTCTCAAACATCATCTTGTATATTGAATTTCCAATTCCTATTTATCTTTTTCTTTTAAAACACCATTTCATATTTGATACACTTTTCACAAATTATCACTTTTTCTCAAAATTTCAATTTTATAGAAATCATATTTTAAACACGATTAAATAGAATACTAACTTATTTATAGAGTTCTAGATATACTCACAAAGTATAGAATGATTATGCGATATTCTTTCGTTTTCCTGCAGCGGTAGATGGTGATGGAAGTTCTGAACCTATTCAACAATAATATTTACTTATGGATGTCATATGTTTATTTTCTAATTAGTGTATTTTTCCTTATTATTTTCTGTTTTTATGTTATTTTATATTTTTCATCATTTTCTTCACAAAATACCAAATCTGCCCAAATTTCCGAATTACCTAGATATCGGTATGTGGGACTGCTCAAATATCAATATCTAGGGACAATGCAAGATATCAGTTTCTAAGTATACTAGGATATCGGTTTCTTGGAACCTATTGAGATATCGGTATCTTGGACAGATTGAGATATCCGTTTCTGGTATCTAAGATACGGCATGCAATAAGGATCTGGATACCAGTATCTAAGCCTACTGAGATACCGGTTTCTGGAAAAAAAATCTAAGATACCAATTTCTAAAACTTAAGATATCGCATGCATGACATCTCTAGATATCGATATCTGGAGTATCCTAGATATCGATATCTAGGAAATCTGCAGAACTTCGAATTGCAGCTATGGAGGTTCTGATGATCCTAACTTCTTCATTTCTCAACCAATTTCGACAAAATAAATTCTAATGGATTCCTAAGATCGAGTATAATCTATTGCATGAGTTTTGGTATGAAAATTACCTCAATTGGTTGTGATTTAAAAATGTAATCAGATTTTGCGATGATGGGGATTTCTGATCAGGTACTGTTCATCTTCTTCCTCAATGAATATTTCCGATTTCTGAGTTCCAATCCTCACAGCACTGGTCCTAAGCTTCTAACACTCCTTCACACTTCTCAATTGATCCCTCCCTTCACTCTCAATACGAATTTGATGATCTTGCAGTTGGTTTTACACAGTTTATGTCTGATAAAAAATAGAGTTATACATATATCATTCTCTATATTAATGGCTGCCATGATATGATCGATTCAACACTTGTTACCAACTTTTGTATCCTCTTTGACACTTGTTTGACACTAGGGTAGGATTTGGACAACACATCCATGCATACACTTTGGTTTCATCGATACATACGTGTATCAATTCCTTCCCGACACTCAGCCATGGCTGATTCATCTTCCAACTTCCAAATCACACTCCCCCCTTGATTCCAATTCTAACACTTTAGCCCATAGTTTCTATTATTCTATTTCAATTACACTTCATTGGCTTCTATTCCTTCATTTAACCCCTAAAAATGCTAGAAAAATTACTAAAATTCTAATTTGATATTTGCATTCTTCTAACATTATTTTGAATATTTTTATTTCATTTCATTATATTTTAATGATTTAATCCTCTTATTAAAATCTTAATAATTTCTTAATTAGGTGTTTAAGATTGATTAATGAGAACAGATTTCACAATTCTCCCCTCCTTAAAAGAATTTCGTCCCAAAATTAAGGACATACTTGATTAGAATAGGTGAGGATAATTCTTCCGCATGCTTTCCTCGGTCTCCCACGTAGCTTCTTCTACTGAGTGACTGCGCCATAGCACTTTGACCAAAGGAATAGTTTTGGTACGTAGCACTTGATCTTTTCTATCATGGATTCGAACTGGTTCTTCAACGTAAGATAAATCTTCTCTTAACGCAATCGACTCAATAGCTATGGCATGAGATGGGTCGGGTAGATATTTCTTGAGCATAGAAACATGAAATACGTTGTGCAGTCACGATAAATTTACTGGCAAATCAAGCCGATAAGCGGTAGTACCAACGCGATCCAGTATTTCAAACGAACCAACATATCGCGGACTTAGCTTTCCCTTCTTGCTGAATCTCATTATCCCCTTCCATGGTGAAACTTTGAGAAAACTAAATCTCCCTTCTCGAATTCTAAATCTCTTCTTCGATTATCCGCATAACTCTTCTGTCTACTCTGGGCTATTTTAATTTTTTCACGAATTATTTTGATCTTATCAGTTGTTATTTGAATAATTTCTGGCCCTAACAATTTTCTTTCTCCCGCTTCGGCCCATCAAATCGGTGTTCTACATTTCCTTCCATACAACGCTTCATAAGGTGCCATTTTGATTGTAGCTTGATAACTATTATTATAAGCCAATTCCATAAGCGGTAATAAATCATCCCAACTCCCCAAAAATTCCAAAACACAGACTCGCAACATATCTTCTAAGGTTTGGATTGTTCTTTCAGATTGTCCATCATTTTATGGGTGAAACGATGTACTAAATTTCAAGCAGTTCCCATAGCTTGTTGCAGGCTCGGCCAAAATCTTGATGTGAATCTCAGATCTCTATGAGATACTATAGATAACGGGGCTCCATGAAGTTTTACGATCTCATTGACATATAATAGGGCCAATTTATCAAGACTGAAAGTAGCTTTAACTGGTAGAAAATAGGCTGACTTGGTTAATCTGTCGATAATCACTCATTTCGAATCATGCCCTTTCTAAGTACGCGGTAATCCTGAGACAAAATCCATTGTAATATGACCCCACTTCCATTTTGGTATCGGTAACGGTTGTAACAACCCTGTCGGACGTTGATGCTCTGCTTTCACTTGCTGAAAAACTAAACATCTGGATACGAATTCTGCAATCTCTCTTTTCATGTCGGATCACCAATAATGCTCCCTCAAGGCTCGATACAGCTTGGTACTGTCTGGATGCATGGCATAGTCAGAACTATGGGCTTCTTCCAAAATTTCCCTCTTCAGATTCTCATCGTTAGGAACACACAAACTATTCCCTAATAACAAAGTTCCATCGTCTCGCTGAATGAAATCTAATCTCTTTCCCTTCTTCACCTCTTCAATAATTTTCTGCAACATCACATCTTCCTTCTGAGTTTCCTGAATTCGTTCGATCAATAATGGCTTCAAATTCAAGGTTGCTAGCAAAGCTCCATCTTCTTTCATTCCAAACCCCACTCTCAACGATTTTAGATCAGAAAATAAATCCGACTTAACATCCTTCATACATGATAATCTTCCGGATGACTTTCTTCTCAAGGCTGAAAAGATATTTCACACTTTGATGATCAGTGAAGAGTCTCACAAGTTTCCCCATATAAATAGTGCCTCCATTGCTTCAAAGCAAATATAATGGCTATCAATTCTAAATCATGCATAGGGTAGGCTCGTTCATGAGTTTTAAGCTGTCTTGAGGTATAAGCAACTACTTGACCGTGTTGTATTAAGACACATCACAAACCCTGATGTGAAGCATAACTAAAGATGACATAATCTCCAGATACTGATGGAATAGTTAACATAGGTGCACGCATTAATCTACTCTTCAGCTCTTGAAAACTCTGCTCACATTCTTCTGACCACAAAAATTTGGTTTCCTTCCTGATTAAATGAGTTAATGGTTTTGCAATAATAGAGAAATTATGTACAAAATGACGGTAATAGCCAGCTAAATCTAAGAAACTCCTTATCTCGGTCACATTTAACGGTCTCTCCCAGTTCACAACAGCTTCAATCTTTGCAGGATCAACAGTAATACCTTCATCCAAAACCACATGACCCATAAAAACAACTTTATCTAACCAGAACTCTGATTTACTAAGCTTCCCAAACAACTTCTTCTCTCTAAGCACTTGAAGCGCTAGACGCAGATGATTTGAGTGTTCCTCCTTGCTTCGAGAATGAATTAGAATATCGTCAATAAAGACAATTATGAAGGAATCAAAGTATGGTTTAAACACTCTATTCATCAGATCCATGAATGCTATTGGGGCATTGGTAAAATCAAATGGTAATACTACAAACTCATAGTGACCATATCTCGTTCGAAATGCAGTCTTGGATATATCACTTTCTCTGACTTTCAGCTGATGATATCCCAACCGGAGATCAATTTTAGAAAACACTGACGCTCCCTACAACTGATCAAACAGATCATCTATTCGTGGAAAAGGATACTTATTTCTGATCGTGATCTTGTTCAACTACCTATAATCGATACACATCCTCATACTACCATCTTTCTTCTTAACAAACAGAACTGGTGATCCCCATGGCGATACGTTTGGTCTAATTAAGCCTTTATCTAACAAATCTTGAAGTTGGGTTTTCAATTCCTTCAGCTCTAAAGGTGCCATTCTATAGGGTGAAATGGATATTGGGGCTACACCTGGTAATAACTCGATTGTAAATTCGATCTCTCTATCAACTGGTACTCCCGCCAGATCCTCTGGAAACACATCTAAAGACTCGTTTACTATAGGAATATTTGAGATTTTTGAACTACGAACTCTGGTGTCCACAACATGGGCTACGAATCCCTGACACCCCTTCCTCAACAATTGATTGGCTTTAGTTTCCGAAATCAAACAAGACAAAGTGATTTTCCTATCCCCATAGAATTTAAAAGATGGCTGATTTGGTATGTTGATTGTTATCTCCTTACGAAAAAAATCGATAACAACATAGTAGAAGGACAACCAATCCATCCCCAGAATAATATCGAAATCCGACATATCCAGTGGCAGCATGTCTGCCAACAGTTCCCAATCTTGGATATAGATATCACATTCCTTGTATACTGAATCGATGATTACTATCTGACCAATCGGGGTTGATATCACCAATATAGGTTCTAGTACTTCTAACAGATTATTCAAATGTTTAGCATATTTCAGAGATACGAATGAATGCGTAGAATCGGGGTCTATTAAAATTCATGCTTCACTATGAGCTACTGGAAGCGTACTTGTCACCACATTCCATGAAGCCTGGGCATCTTGTTTTGTGATAGCATAAACTCTACCTTGCCTGTTTGCTGAAGAAAAATCTCCTGAGCCTCTCCCCCGAATATTACTCCCAGCACCTCTTCCCCTAGTAGGTGCATTCCCTACTGAAGATGCCTCCACCAAAGATCTAGGACATTCAGTCCTCCATGTGATCTACCTGTCCACAGTTGTAATATGTAATAGTCCCCTCGAAACAATCTTTAGCAAGATGTCCCCTCCTGTTACATCGATAGCAAATAATTTCTGAAAACTGGGATCCTGCAGATCCTCTACCCTGGAAATTCCCCGACTGCTGTTGTGGCTGGATAAAAGATCCTCATCGTGGTCCACTGAAACTCTGCCCTCTACCAAGAAATGAACAAGAAGACTGCGAATGTCCTCTGAAAACCTAAGCACTCTGGCCTCCATAAGATCGACTACTAGATCCCCTCTGAAAAGCACCATCCGTACGAGCCTTCTTGAATTGCTCCCTTCGAATCTGCTTTCTCAATGTCTCTTTCCCATGTCTTTGCTTTACTCACAAGCTGTTTGAACTCCTAAACTTCAAGCAATACAACCCATGGCTGAATACGGGAATTCAATCCCATTTAGAATTTCTCGCACATAGCCCTCTCCGTAGATACCATGAGTGGCGCAAATCGAGACAAAGATATAAATTTTAAAACATACTCGTCCACCGATAGGGTTCCCTGCTCCAACAACAAGAATTCTCTTCTCTTCTCCCCCTGATAAAAATGTGAGAAATACTTCTCATTAAATACATCTTCAAACTGGTCCCATCTAATAATCACCTCTGCTACGGCTAGTACAGTAGTCAAGACTCTTTCTGTAGCCTCTCACTAGTTCTGAGCCTCATCAGTCAGTATGAATATTGCCAGTCGCAACTTGTCATTGTCAGCTATCTCCATAATTGCAAAAAGTTTTCTGATCTTCTTCATCCAGTTCTCAGCTTCCTCCTCTCCCTTAACTCCTGAAAAGCTAGGCGGATCCATAGCTTTAAATTTTTTGAATAGCGAGGTGTTGATATCAACATGTGGCCTTGGTGCTGGAACTTGAGGCACATGTTGCTTCTCGAAGTACCTAGCCTAATTCTGAGCAATTTGCAGCATCACTTCTTGCATCTGCCTCATAGGATCATCCCTTGCTTGATACTCAGCTCTAGCTTCCTCTAGAATATTCTACTCCTCCTTCCTATGCTCAACTGAAGCCGTAGATGTTTCATTAGCGATTTGTTGATTTTTACTAGCCATGATTCTGTTTACAGCAGGAAACAATACTTGAGAATTTAAATCAAACAATTTATGTCCTAATCTCTCGACGACACCCTATTATCCACCTTTCAATTGACTCATAAATCTACAGAACCTCTAAAACCTAGACTCTGATACCAAAAACACTGTCACGACCCAACCTGACAATTATCATGGTAATTACCAGATTAGTGACGTGGCAATATCATAGTAACAGATTACAACTAAACACATTCTAAACAAACATCTACTATATAAAAATTAAAACTGCTGACATCATAAAGGAGTACAAAAGATAGTCCAACTGGGCTCAACAAACTGGGTATAAACAAGACTCGGGCCCAAATAAACTGAAATAACTGAACAATAACATAGTAGCCTACTACAAACTACTGAGAAAGAAACTGAACTGATAATATCTACTAAACAAGGAAAGTAGAACCTCTGATTAACTCAACCCTGCAGCCTGAAAGGTGGATGACTCTAACTGCGATCACCTAAAATCGTGTAAAAACACGTCAGCACGATGGCGTGGTGAATATATAAGAACATAATAAATAAGAAGTAAAGCATGTGACAAATCCTTTTTTTAAATTCTAACATTTTTCTTTCCTCTCTAATTATTCTCTTTTCAAGAAATAAAATTTCTTCTTTTTATTACAAATTCCTTATAAGTATAGATCATTTCTCTTTATTGACAAATATGTGAGTAACAACTTTTTTAAATATTTTTCAAACCTTTTTCTCATCTTTTTCTTTCAAATTTCTTTATAATATATATATATATATATCTCAAATGTATAATTTCCAATATTTCCTTCTGAATTTTATTTCTATTGAATCCAATATTGATCCACATCCATCATCAGATCGAATAAAGATTTTTTCACATTTCTTTTCCTTGCCTTTCATTTATATAATATATATATATATATTCTACTAGTATAGCCAAGGGTCATTCAAATCCGTTGACCAGCGTTATTTCTAGATCTGTCGCCCAAATAAACATCCCTAATGAACAAACAGGTAATAAGTTTCGGGGGCCGCTCCACCTCCCAGCAGTAAAATACTAGCACCCAACCTCCATGTGCATATATATATATATATAAACTGAATCTCAATGCCTGTTAGGCCCAAACAACTTCTCGACATAAACCCCGAGGTAGGTTTCAAGGCTATATAAGTATAATACTGAATAGATCTGACAAAATACTTTTTAAAGTATAAAACCAAAACTTTTTCCACTTTTCTATTTCTTTCAAACTTTCTCAAACATCATCTTGTATATTGAATTTCCAATTCCTATTTATCTTTATCTTTTAAAACATCATTTCACATTTGATACACTTTTAACAAATTATCACTTTTTCTAAAAATTTCAATTTTATATAAAATTATCTTTTAAACACTATTAAATATAATACTAACTTATTTATAGAGTTCTAGATATACTCACAAAGTATGGAATGATTATGTAACGTTCTTTCATTTTCCTGCAGTGGTAGATGGTGATGGAAGTTCTGAACCTATTAAACAATAATATTTAATTAGGGACATAATATGTTTATTTTCTAATCAGTGTATTTTCCTTATTGTTTTTTTTGTTTTTATGTTATTTTATATTTTTCATCATTTTCTTCACAAAATACCAAATTTGCCCAAATTCCCAAATTACCTAGATATCGGTATCTGGGATTGCTCAGATATCGATATCCAGGGACAAGGAAAGATATCGGTTTCTAAGTATACTGGGATATCGGGTTCTTGGAACCTATTGAGATATCAGTATCTTGGATAGACTGAGATATCGGTTTCTGGTATCTAAGATACCGCATGCAATAAGGATCTGGATACCGGTATCTAAGCCTACTAAGATACCAGTTTCTGGAAAAAATCCTAAGATACCGATTTCTGAAACTTAAGATATCGCATACATGACTTCTCTAGATATCGATATCTGGAGAATCCTAGATATCGATATCTAGGAAATCTGCAGAACTTCGAATTACAGCTATGGAGGTTCTGATGATCCTAACTTCTTCATTTCTCAACCAATTTCGACAAAATAAATTCTAATGGATTCCTAAGATCGAGTATAATCTATTGCATGAGTTTTGGTATGAAAATTACCTCAATTGGTTGTGATTTAAAAATATAATCGGATTTTGCGATGAGGGGGATTTCTGAGCAGGTACTATTCATCTTCTTCCTCAATGAATATTTCCGATTTCTGAGTTCCAATCCTCACAGCACTGATCCTAAGCTTCTAACACTCGTTCACACTTCTCAATTGATCCCTCCCTTCACTCTCAATACGAATTTGATGATCTTGTAGTTGGTTTTACACAGTTTATGTTTGATAAAAAATAGAGTTATACATATATCATTCTCTATATTAATGGCTTCCATGATATGATCGATTCAACACTTGTTACCAACTTTTGTATCCTCTTTGACACTTGTTTGACACTAGGGTAGGATTTGGACAACACATCCATGCATACACTTTGGTTTCATCAATACATAAGTGTATCAATTCCTTCACGACACTCAGCCATGGCTGATTCATCTTCCAACTTCCAAATCACACTCCCCCCTTGATTCCAATTCTAACACTTTAGCCCCTAGTTTCTATTATTCTATTTCAATTACACTTCATTGGCTTCTATTTCCTTCATTTAATCCCTAAAAATTCTAGAAAATTTTCTAAAATTCTTATTTGATATTTGCATTCTTCTAACATTATTTTGGATATTTTTATTTCATTTCATTATAGTTTAATGATTTAATCCTCTTATTAAAATCTTAATAATTTCTTAATTAGGTGTTTAAGATTGCAATCCCACTGAAGCAACACATCATATGTCGGGGTGTCCACCGGACCATAGTGTCTCGGATCACCCTGCCCGTTATGGAAAGATGGGGAGATACCGGATATTGTGGCAAAATATCCGGGATGGTTACCGAGATTGGCGCCGAATTTGGCGTGAGGCGGAAAAACTATAAATACAACAATTGCACAACTCTATAAGCTCTCGACTAATTCTAGTTTACAGAGCCCTTACTCTACTACTACATCCTCTCAAAGTATTCATCTGACTTAGGCATTGGAGAGCCTTTCCGGCGACTGGTGCCGGGCATTTCTAACTTTTTCTTTGGTTGCAGGATCCATTCGGAGGTGGTTCAGGATCGGATCTTTGGTAAGAAGATCGAATTACGAGTCCAGGAACTCACACATTTAATTTATGTTTGAGTTGTATATACTTTAGAAGCTAACATATTTAACTTGGACAGATGAAGAAGAAAGTGGAGTTGAGCCCTCAAAGAAATGAGGGTGCTCGATAATTAAATAGTCATCATGAGTATGTTTTTCATAATTTTACATCGATGGGGAAAAGCCTATATATACAAAAATATGAGTTGTATTGACCGATATGTGGTAATATAGCCATGATGTATGGCAATGTAGCCATGTATGGCAATGTAGCTAGGGATGGATATCAAAAATCCCTGATGATGAGCTTTATTGTTGATATATGTAGTTATGATTTATTTAGTTGCATCTATGGTTGTTGATAGTAAATTTATTTTGATTTGCTATATAATTTACATCCTTTTTAGATGCACAAATTTGTGAATTTATTAGAGAAGTCCACTACCAGTCTGGGGGAGTCTGACACAATTGTGCACGTGATACCATAGGCATAGGTCTAAGAGTTGTCTTAGATGTAGATGTACATTATTTAGTACCTTAGATCGGGATGTCAGAAACTCTTGTTCGTTATGTAAACAATGAGTTGGTTGTAAATATTTAATGTTGTCCGTTTTGAATTTGGTAGCATGGTTATTCATTCTAAAAGAAGATTCTTTCTAATAGCAAGGTGAATCATTGAAGATTTTGTTTGAGCTTCCTCGGTATGCATCACGATTTTGATTACCCCATTGATAGGTTGTGCTGAGCCAAGAGCTTAGCACCAAGAGTAGGACCTTAGGTCAGCCCTGAGGTCGTAAATCCGCTGACCTAACCACAAGGACCTCAACAGAGAAACTAGCAGTGACGGGAAGACCTCAGCCACTAGACTGAGTACACAAGCGCAAGTCTTTGTTCCTTAGCACCTCTTTCCCGCATATTCATTATTTGAAATAGAGGATCTGTGGGACTAAAACGGAAGTGCAAGATATCATCTTGTAATCACGGGAGCGTGCCGAGTGGACATGGAAACGTTGTAGAAGATTGCGGAGACCTTCCTAAAATAGAGGAGGGGTATAAATTACTCAAAAGGATTACAATAATGGGTATGAACTCTTTCTTTTACCTAAGTCTCATTGAACTCTCTTCCCTTCTTCTTTGAAAAACTCAACTAACTTGATCGTCGGAGGATTTTTTGCAGGCACCAAGCCGGTGTCAAGGTCACTTGTGCAGGTCTCCAAGGCAAGCAGAGGAAGAACCAGAAATCTTCGTCATCAGTTGGCGTCGTCTGTGGGAACAACTTATCTTTTATTGATGATAGATTTCTGGATGGTCAACACCCGTTCAATGGCAGGAAGCAACCATAGGGATCCCAGCCATAACTCCGGAGATGTTCTTGGCCATGCAGCGCCAAGTGGAACTATTAACAAAAAGTCTAGAGGATGTTCGCCGGGAGAATCAGATGTTGAAGGCCCAGCAGAACATGGCAAACACATATCCACCCATAGAAGTCCATGGGGTACTCCCACGGGATCTGGAGGGAAATAACGAGAGGATATATGAGAATGAAGGTCGGAGAGCAGATGACCAGTCCCAGTATCATAACCCACAGGTGAGTGGAATAGTTAGAGGGGCCAAACCACCCTTAGAGAGGCCAGAGGAAGACCTTTTGGCATATATGCAAGCGCAGATTGATAGGATCCAAAGGCATGTATATGCCAAAACACTAGTCACAGTGGAGGAATTGGTGCAAACCACTGACTCACCATTTTCACAGCGGGTCTTAGATCTGCCATTTCCGTCCAAGTTCAAGATGCCGGTAATCGAGTCGTTCAATGGTACTACGGACCCACTGGACCACTTGGAAACCTATAAGAAATTAATGACTCTGCAAGACGTGCCAGATAAAGTCATGTGTAGGGCCTTCCCAGTCACGCTGAAAAGAAGTGCCAGAATGTAGTTTAACAAATTAAAGCCTGGGTGTATTGGTAATTTCAAGGAGCTGAGTCAGAAATTTGTTAGCCATTTTATAACAGGTCAGAGGTACCAAAGGCCAGACACTTATCTATTGACTGTCAGACAGAGGAAAAGAGAGTCTGTAAGGGAATACACTACTCGTTTTACCCAAGAGGCAATATAAATTGAAAGTTCGGATGATAAAATGGCCATGGCGGCCTATATCTCGGGCATGTGGTTAGGTGCGTTATTGTTTAGTCTGGCACAGGACCCACCACAGGATATGGCTGAGCTTATGCTCTGGGCTCAGAAATACATGAATGCAGAGGACGCATTTAGTGCGCGGAGGGGGCGAGATGAGGGATCTCATGGGCAGGTTCCCACAGCATCTACCTAGGTACAAGTTGATCGCAAAAGGAAAGACCCCCAGGAGGATGGCACAATATAATCGTGAAAGAAGGCTAGAGCCTAGGGGCTCACCTCGGAGAGTTGGAGGACCACCTGAGAATCATAGGCACTATATGTAACGACTCGAATTTCAAAATTCATTTCAAATTCAATATATCGATGTTTTTCGTCGTCAAGTCTCTTGAGATATTTTGAAACATCTATAATCATCGTATGTCGCTTTGAGTAAGCCCAGGTGGGTTGGAAATCCCCGGCATGACAGGTGTTGTTGGTTGACCGTCCGGATAATTCCTTAATCGTATCAAATCATTGACGACCTGATACGTTTTCCAAATCAGAAATTGTTATTCACGAAAGTCGTAGAGAATTCAATTACGAATCCAACGCAACTTGAATCGTCTCAATCGGAGTTCGGACGAAGAAGTTAGGCCCAAAACTCTCCAACAGTTGTTTTGGTAAACTGTCGCGCATAGCGTAACCGGTTAGGGTTTTGGAGCG
>NMUG010006070.1:0-12784 GCA_002855965.1 Monotropa hypopitys | reverse complement strand
AGTGTCGTGGGTTGTTGGAATCATAATCTATGTCCATGTGCAAATTTCTCATTTGTAAGATCATTAGGCTAGTTGTGTTAGTAAGTGTGCAATTAGTAGAACATGGTGTTGTTTTGTTGGAATCGTAGTCAATATGTATGTGTGAATCCTCTTTGTAAGGCCATTGTGTAATTGTGGTTAGTCATTGCGAGGATGTTAGAGATGGCATTGGATTGATTAAATAATGATTTATATTTGTATGCGATTTTCCTTTGGAATGTTTTTATGCCATTTTGGCTTGTCATTGTAAAAATGTAAGTGCATAGTGTTGTGAGTTGTGTTGTGAGGTCTTTTTCCTTCAGTGTTGGAAAATAGTTGTTTGTTGGTAAGATTCCATGTTTTATTGTGTGATGTTAGGCGATTGCCTCGAGGTCTGGTTTGAAGGATGCCTAGCTAACATCTCTTCAGATTGGAAGTCTTGGAAAGTTAATTTGAAAATATGATTTTTTTCGGGATGTCAGATATGAGGGTAGAGTTTTGTTTTAAGGAAGTGTGGGAAAATATTTTCCATTGTAAGCATATAGTATTGGTATTATACCTTGTTAGGAAGGAGAGTTTTGTGCATATCAATTTCGAGGATGAAATTTCCTAAGGGAGGGTGAGTTGTCACACCCATTCCACTTTATAGAATTAATTTAATTATTTATGATAATAATTGAATTAGAAAGGTTATTACTTGAATAAGAGTTGGAATGAAGGAAATAATTGAATGAAAATAAGTGTGAAAGCTAATTATGGAAGCTATTCAACTAGATGGGTGCCATAGTGTAATTACAAGTGGCAAGATAGTAGAACAAGAGTTTGATTGAGGGTAAAATGGTCTTTTATCTTGAAATCTGATTTTAGGGGTTCCTTAGCCTATGCCTATCATATTGATAGTTGCAAATTGGAGGAAGAGAGAGAGAGAGACAGAGAGAGACGGTAAGAGAGGAGAGATCTTGGAGGATTTTGGCTTGAAGATTGTGGGAATCATTATCAATTCATAATGATCTCAAGGAAGTTGTTTTACTTTTATTATTTCATGAACACTAATCAAAAATCAGAAGCAAATCCCTAAGAACTACATGGTCGTATGCTTTGTAAAGTTTTGGTTGAAATCCTAGGGAGAAATCCTTGATCTATGGCTTTAGAGATGTTTATATGCATGAGAATTTAAGTATGTTATGTTGTTATGTTGACGGAATCCATAGGTTTGTAAGGTTTTCGATGTTTTAGAAGTCTAGGAGTGATTTTGTAAGTTTTGGAGAAGAGAGACTTGAGAAATCTCCATTGGAATTAGTCTCTGTTGAAGGTGTACCGGTCCCCTGTACCGTGGGGTATCGGTCCCTCTTGGGCAGGATGTCCCAATATTTTGCGGGTACCGGTTCCCTGTACTGTGGGGGACCAATTCCTTTGGTGATTTTTTGGGAAAGTTTGGGTTATGTTCAGGGGTTGGCCTGCATCTTGAGGTAAGTGTTTTGTGTCCTTTCTAATCATTGTTTGGGTGTTTAAGGTCACCCATTATGAGTGGATTTTGAGGTTCGTAAGTGTGAGGTTATTCCTAAACTTTAGTGTTAGAGTAAGGTTTATTACCTTGTAAGTTTTAGGACGTCTAAGGTTAATCCTTTGAGAGTCTTGAGTGTGGTTAAGGTTCATAAGAAGATCTAATTATCTTGTTACTGTTCCGAGTTTATTTAAAACAGTATTGATTGTTTAAGATTATCATCATGTGGGTGAATAATATTTCCAAAGTCACGTGGAGGAAGTCTTGGCATAATTCCTCAGTTCTTGTTGAGTTTGTTAGATATGGGGTTGCATTTATACTTATGCAACTCGTGTATGTGTTTTCCATTTTTCCTGAAATGCATAATTTACATTATAGATCAAGAATGTTATGAATTGGAAAATAATGGGTATTACATGTTATAAGATGTATGGAATTATTTGATATGCATGAAAGTGATTAATCAAGATAATAAACAATGAGGCCCTTAACCCTTATTCTGAGGGACATTGTAAACATGTGATTTACTTATGCAAAAGCACGTCGTACCCTTATATGACTAGTTGTTAGTGGCTTATTTAAAGGCTTGTTCTACTATATTGTGACCTTCCGTTATCATGAGATTATGGTATTATAAAGTATAGTTTGGTAATATTATTTATGTGCTCCCTTGATTGTTAATTATGTAGTCGGACTTCATTTTATATATGTACATGAGTTATTGGTGATACTTCTCATACATATTTTATTGTTACAAGTATGTAGAAGAGCGTGTTATATTTGGTTGGATGACTATGTGATTTTTCTATTCGGGACTTATGTGGAAAGCATGCCTATTTGACTATGTGTTTCCATTATTTACATGTATGTGGAAAAGCATAATTTACTTGAGATGGTTGATTATGCAATTATACTATTCGACTTATATGAAGCATTCTTATTTGCTTATGTGGGTTCATTGTATATCATTATTGATAGTTATGCTAGAGGACAATGATAACAAGCATGTGAAACAGAAAGTATATCGTGACATGATAAATATGGAAAAGACGTGATAGATGGGGTTGTGGCCATGAATCCAACGGGCGGGGGGCGGGTGAATGTTGAGATCTAACCATCATATCAAGTGAATGTTATGGATGTGTTATCATATCTTATGCAATACAGACATACTTGTAAGATAGGGTTGTGGTCGGGGATCCAACGGGCGCAGTCGAGTGAATGTTGTGATCTAACCGTCAAATAATAAAATTTATACCAAAAGTAAATTAAAGGACTTTAACCTTTAAGATGTGAAACGAGAACTTATCTAATAAGGACAAGGTGCATGACACACATTATTGACCTTATGTGCTTATGTGATACGTTAGATGTTCGTGGTATAGAATAAGGTGTATGATACACATTATTGGCCTTATGTGCTTATGTGATAGTTAGATGTTCATGGTATAGAACAAGGTGCCTGACATATGGTATTGGCCTTATGTGCTTATGTGACATGATAGATGTTCATTATGAAGAACAAGTGCATGATACAGATTGTAGCCTTAAGTGCTTCGTGACCCACTGAGTGTTCATATATTTGAATTGTGTGCATGACCCATCAGTAGTGGCCTTTGGTGCTTATTTGATACGTTGTTCATATAACATGTAGGATCGTACATGTACTGTCTTTCGGTATCTCACAGCATAACACACTATAAACCCTTTATGTTTATATGATACATTGTGATTTTCAGTGGTTTTATTTTTAAGAATATTGTACTTTAACGGTATGATTGGGTGGGTGTTTGATATTGAAATCTCATATGTAATGGAAAAGGAGTGATGTGGAAAACCTATGTGGTTAATGATGAGAAAGCAAAACATGTTTATGAATGGGATAAGACATTACTTCAAGGCTTATCCATCAAGCCTCTCATTTTACTTCAGTAGATTATTATTTTTTGTTTTGTTTCCCTTTGTTAGTCATAAGTATAGACGATCATATCTAACAAATTTCTGGATTTCCTTGTTGTGTTTATTTTTTATGTTATTTCTTGGAAATCCAAATTTGAGGAGGCTTTCGGTTCAGGTCCACTACAGGAAGGTTGACATTAGCATCATAGCAGGTGGTTGGATTGGCTAGATTTAGTAGTTTTAATAACCAAACTATGTCAGGCTTATGGGCCAGGTAAATGGAGCAGGCTCACAGGGGCCATGCCCTAGATGGGCAGGTGATCCAATCTGTATGATAGAGTAATGGGTCGTACATCAATGGTAGTAGCATTACGGTTAGGCAAACCGTAGTCCCACGGTGGTAGGATAATAAGCAGCAACACGTTGGTACGGGAAATATCCGTCTCTGGACCACGGTCCCATGGGCAGGAATCAAGCAATAACACAGGTGGTGCTGAACCACCAGAGTCAGGATGAGCTGTCCGTGGACCGAGTAGTGCAACCGGGAGGTTGGAGCTCACGGTTCACATCGGACCAACAGATCACGGATTCGGAAGGGATTGTGGAGAATCCTGGGGATCTTGATAATGGCCTAGGGATTGCGGGAGCTTTATGCTCCCGTAAATCTCGTCGGAGATCACGGGCCAGTATTCCATACTGGGAGCAGGGGATTGTCTATAAGAGGGAAGCATTGCCTAATGGAAGAGGTACATGACACGGTGTGCTCCTACTTGCTACAGTACTTACATTTCCTCCATTTCTCCCTACACCTACTGACTTAGGCATCGGAGTGCCATTCCAGCAGACGACACCGGGTAGCACTAACGCTGCTCTTTGGTTACAGATATTCATTCAACAGCATTCGGATCGGATTGAAAGATTGTATAGCAGACTGGGTCATGGTCCAAGAATACACAATTGGCGACTCTGCTGGGGATGACGATAAACTCCATTTTTTCTGATCAACAACAAGAACAGTTTGCGTCGATGGCTCCACCCATGATCACGGAACCATGTGTTCTAGAAAACCGGAGTTCGGAGGATCTCATTGTCCTCCAGACAATAAACTGGACAATTCCAGTAGGTGAAATGGTGGAAGGAAATAGGACTGCACATGGTACGGCACAGGCAAGGTCGTTGAAGGATCAGGGCTCCAAGGACTACATCTGGAAACTCAAAGATAGGATCCACAAGAAGGATGATATCATCCTTTCTATCCAGGAGGACTCGTTGAGGCTCAATATAGAGTTGTGTTCAAAGGAATCTTGTGCTATAGGACGGTTGGGGGAAGAGCGGGGAAGGAGGAGAAGACGTTCCACTGACAGGAGAAGGAAACACAGAATACATCTAGAGGAATGGAGACTAGATGAAGCAGTTCACCTCGATCACTCTAGGCATGAGAGTAGGAGAAAGGGAAAGGCTCTGGCATCTCTGAACCATAACAAGGGCCCCGGACCTCAGCACTATTATGCTTGGGAAGTAGTTTTGGTCTGGTGGAATGCTCTACAGCAAGCTGGGGGCCGGACTGGGTTAGAAATTACACGGAAACCCATGGGAGCCAGTTCGAAAGGCAGGAGAGGAAGAGAAAGAGGTAGGAAGATGGACAAACAACTAAACAGCAGGCTTTGGTGCATTCCAGGTCCCATGTCAGGGACAGGGGCATCTAGTTAGAAGACCTATGAGACAAATTAGATGCCAAACGGAGGGATGACCAAATCACATCAAGTCGAGCAAACCATGTCCATGCCCAACTCATCTCCTCACCTTTCACTCTGGATATTGACTCCTATTGACCGCCACGCAGTTTATGCAGCCCCAAAGTTCAAGAAGTACGAACCAACCTCGGATGCCTACGTACACCTGGTGCACTTCTAGAAAATGATGTCGCTTTATATTATGGAGGACGAGCTCTTGTGCAAGGTCCTCCCATCCAATCTATGAGATCTGGGGTTGATCTAGTTCGACAAGTTACTAGAACAATCAATTAGTTCATTTTGGGAGCTCTTGCATGCATTCCTTGCCCGGTTCGTCACCAGTACGAAGCAAAAGAAGGAAGTGGATGCATTATTATCTCTTAGGATGGGCAAGGGAGGGACCCTCTAGAAATATTCCTCCTGGTACTAGGAGGTGTATAACAAAATCAAAGGATGCACTCCGGGGACCACTGTCCTCTTATTTAAAATGGGACTACATCCCCGGAGCAGATTATTTGAATATCTCACCCTGTCCAGACCCACTGACATGGATGATGTGATGACCTGGATTGAGAAGCACTGCAGGTTGGAGGAAGCCCGGACCGAACGACTTAAAGCTGAGCCCAGTGTCATTTCCAAATCTTGACTGACAAGTGGGAGTGCGCCACGGCAGGTGAACAACATTAAGGAGAAAGGGAATAGGACCCCTCGTCTGGAAGAATTTGTTGCAAACCGTACGGTGTTCAGGATGCCAATTTACGATTTGATCTAGAAGATTGAGAAGGAAGACTACTTTTGGTATCCTTCTAAAATCGTAGGGGAGCCCAAAGGGCAAAATGCATCCATACGGCGTTCCTACCACAGGGACAGGGGCATCTCACAACACGGTGCCAGGCATTCAAAGAGTTTTTGGAGGAACAAATGGATGATGAGAGACTCCGAGAATACATAGATGAGGAGAAGACGGTGGCCAGACTACCACCCCCGCATCCCCAGGGAAATGAGGGGGCCATACGAGTCATCAATGTCATACACGGGATGATGGATCCGGCGACCGAGCAAAGAATTATTGAAGAGATCCGGAAGGATCAAGCCGAACAGATGGTGATGAGTGTTTTGACACCTTACATACAGAGGTTGTGATCGAAGAAGTGGATAAACTAATGGAAGAAAAGGCAATCTGGGAGGTGCAGTACCCAATGTGGTTGGCCAACACGGTGTTGGCTAAGAAGAAGAATAGGAAGTTCTGGGTGTACATCGATTACACCAATTTGAATGACGTCTTCCTGAAGGACCCATTCCCTCTTCCCTGGATTGACCAATTGGTGGACGCTGTGGTCAGTCACGATCGACTTAGATGCATGGATGCATACTAGGGCTACCACCAAAGAGCCATGTATCCTCCCGACGTAGAGAAGATGGCCTTCATATCCCCTAGGGGGTATACTGCTATCAAGTGATGCCGTTCGGGTTGAAGAATGCCGACGAAACCTACCAGAAGATGGTGACAACCATGTTTTGGGAATACATCGACCGAACCATGGAAGAATACATAGACAGTATAGTTGTAAATACCAAAGAAGCCCAGGACCACCTGGGAGACCTACAGTAGATCTTTGACATGTTCAAGGAGCACTGGTTCAAGATTAAAGTGGAAACGTGTGCCTTTGGGGTTGGCTCGGGATGGTTCCTCGGGCACTTGGTCAAGGGGAATTGAGGCAGACCCGAACCAGATAACAGCGATCCGGGATCTTCAGGACCCCCATACCATCAAAGAGGTGCATAAGCTCACTAGAATGGATGTAGTATTGAACTGGTTCATCATCTGTCATTAGACAAGTGTAGGCCCTTCTTTGACCTCATCAAGAAGTCCAGCATGCACAATTTCTAATGGATCGAAAAGTCAGGCCAAGCCTTGGCCAAACTAAAACAGCATCTGACTGAGGCGTCTCAACTTGTCATACCTCAGGAGCATGAGGAACTTTACTTATACCTTTCCATCTCGCAACACTCGATTAGTTCAGTCTTGGTACGGTAGGAGAGGCAGATCCATGTTCCAGTATACTACTCCAGCAAAACATTGCTAGATGCCAAGACACGGTACCTGTCTATGGAAAAATTAGCCCTAGCACTGGTCTCCGCATCCAGGAATATGGTACCCTATTTTCAAGCCCACATTATCATGGTTCTGATGGAGCATCCTCTCAAAGCAGTGCTCCAGAAAGCAGATTTGTCCAATCGCATATCAAAATGGGTTATGGAACTGGCCAACTTCAACATTCGGTACATGCCGCGCCGGGAAACTTTTCCGCCCATTTCTTCGCCTCCCGACAGGGAGAGGCGCCTTCCGCGGACGTACTCTGATCTTTTCGGGGCTTGTTTGTGACTTTGTTTGAAAATGAATTCAATGGTTGGATTGTACCAGTTTTGAAAATGTTCAGACTTAATACGGTTTTGCAATTGACGAGACAATATGTAACCTATTATTAATCTGTTTTCGGAGTCGCCACTCGACAGAGAGTTGCGGTGTGCCAAGTCACCGGTTTTTATTTAAAAAGCTATCTGCATAACCAGAGATTTGGATTTGGGGATTAAATTATGAATGGGGAAGGTGTTAGGCACCTCACTCGCCCTTTCGGTACTTCATTTTCGAAAGAAAATTTCAATTAAATACAAATCAACGTTTTCTCGGCCAAGAGAAATGATAAATATAACTTATGTAATGAATGAATTTAATATGTTTTTCTTTTTGACTCTTTTTCATGTTTTTTTGACGGGCAGCATTTCGGCCCAGTTTTGATTTTTGAAGAAAGAATTTAAAGAAAGAAATGAGTTTTGTTGTTTTTAGCCGGACAGAACTTCGACTGTATTTTGAAAGATGATTTTCTATAGTTGGACAGAATTCCGACTATGTTTTGAAAGAATAATTTTGTTTTGTTTGTATCTTACAGTCAAACAGAACTTCAACTGTGTTTTGAAAGAAATTTTTGATCAGTCAGACAGAATTCCGACTATGTTTTGAAATAATATTTTTGATCAGTCGGATAGAATTCTGACTGTGTTTTGAAAGAATGATTTTTATTTTTATTTTGAGAAATCCTCAAAGAATATCGAGTGATCCGACATGATCTGACCCACGATATATTCATTTGATCTAGATCGGTCGGCTACTGCAAGCTTTCACCTAATGATCCGAATCGGAGGATTTTTGTTTTTAGATCGTATTTTTAATTTTAATTCGGACAAAGCTTCGAATGTATTTTAAAAAATGTTTGTTTTTGGTTTGTAAGTCCCAAAAGAATATCGAGTGATCTGGAATGACCCAACTCACAAAATATTCTTTTGATCCAGATCGGTTGGTTACTGTAAGTTTTCACCTAGTGATCCGAATCAAGGAACTTTGTTTTTGTTTTAAAAAGTGTTTTAGATGTTTTTCAGTCAGGTAGAGCTTCGATTGTTTAAAAGATGGTGTTTACTTTTTCAGTCGGATAGAGCTTCGACTGTGTTTAAAGAATGTTTGATTTTTTAGTTTGGAAATTCCGAAGAAATATCAAGTGATCCGGTATGACCCAACTCAAAAGGTATTCATTTGATCCAGATCGATCGGCTACTGCAGGCTTTCACCTAATGATCCGAATCGAGGAATTTGTTTTTTTTGTTTTTGAAAGTATTTTAGATATTTGTTAGTCGGACAGAGCTTCGATTGTATTTTAAAAAATAGGGATGGAGTTATTTTCTTGAATTTGGGAAATCCCAAAGAATATCAAGTGATTCGGAATGACCCGACTCGCAAGATATTCTTTTGATCTAAATCAGTCGGCTACTGCAAGCTTTCACCTAATGACCCAAATTGAGGGATTTGATTTTTAATTTTAAAAGTGTTTTTGGGAGGCGAAATGGAATGCCGAAGAGAGAGAGAGATTGTATATATATAATATAATATATAGGTATATATATGTATAGACAGGGGTAAGATATTATATATATATACCGAGCTGGTATAGTCTGAGTTAGACGGCAATTATTTAGCATACCGGCAAGGCCGGTCTATAGAAATAAAAATGAAAGCGATAGAAGTAGATTTTTATTTATGATATTTATGGAAAGATTTTCCAAGACCTTCGATATTTGACCGAATAGCCGGTAGGCATAGTCGTACTCGGGGAGATGACTTGTTAAGGTAGCTTATCTAAAATATAGTAAGGTATAGTTCGGATGCGGCCGATACTAATACCAAACTATAGATTAGAAGACTACCAAGAGTCTCTCAAGAATCAAATAAAACAAAAGAAATGTATTTACCGTGTGAAATGGGCACAGGTTCAGATAGGTTCGGATAACTCGCGGGTTATTGGAAAGGAAGTTTGTAGGGTTTTTGAGGTTTTGACTCGGTATCGAAGGTTTTTGGTTGCTGGAAATAGGCTCGGGATTGAGCATTCTTCAAGAATGAAGGGTGTGCTTGAAGGATTTAGGGTTCGGTATAGATTCGGATGTTCTTGAATTGGTTTTGGAAAGTTTGCAGGGGGTTTTTCCAGGAGGTGTATGAATTAGAAGTGTAGGGATAGCAATAGGAATGCTTGGACCTCTTGAAGTTGTTGGGGGTGAGTCCTATATATAAGCTCATCATGTTGCATCTATAGATGCGACATGCGCAAAATTCTGGCCAATCGGATGGCTCGCAAGCGCATGCTTGGTTTAGATATTTTGAGATATTTTGGGCCAGGTTCCGAACCATTTCCTTTGGCAAAAAAATAAAAACTAATTAAAAGAAAATATCTAAAAAATGAAAAAGTGATCCCGGGCTCTGAAATTCATCCGAAGTTTCTGTTTGCACTTGGTCGGCCTCCCATTGAACCCGGTCTTTGACAATTTTAACTAGATATTGTTGATCCCTGAGTTGGATCGTGAATATAGAAAATGTCTCGGGCTTGAACAGGACATTTTCCGAGAAAACCCTGAAAATGGCTCTTTTCCTTATACAAGTGCAGAAGCTTAGGTGCACCTCTTGGACTTTTCTTCTTCCATTGGATCTGTTCTACAGGGAATGTATGACTTTGCAGATGAGGTCCGTAGAAATTAGGTTTGCCGATTTTTGAGGTCGGCTAGTTGTTGTAGTGAAATTTGAACAGATGTGCATTTATGATCAACTAAATTCCAATTTTTGATCAGATAGATTCAGTCTTCATGCAGCCTTCTCAGTAATGAAATTATCGTTGTCTTTCCATTCAGAAGTATGATTTGGGTTTCTTGTGTGAAATTCTATTGATTCCAGAGCATAAGGCCTGTGAAGAGGAGGTTGGTGAACCGTTCGATTATTGTTTGTCCCGAACCGTGCTTCGGATTGAAATTCTGATTTTGGGTAAATGTTCCTTAACACTTTACCAATGTTGGTTGATTGGCGTACTATATTCGGCTGACGTCGGTGCTGCTCGTGAGAAGTCTGAACATTCCAGAAGTACATTTTGACCTGTTTGGAAGACCGTTTTGTTGAATTCTGAGTTGTAGGCGCTGAGTCAAAATTGGGTATCAACAGTTGCTCATCTTTGTGTATTGTTGCATAGAAAATATAGACAAAGATAAAAAGATGTGTGAATTTTGATTCACGGCTTATATGCTTCTTATTGTTTTTGGTTCCTCTGCTGGATTTGATATTCGCTGGTGGAATCGCAAAAAATGTTTGAGCTGTCGGGGACACTGATCTCGCACTACGATGTTGCAGTTCGAATTGGCAGATCGCGCTTTTACCCTTCAAAATTTTTTTCAGAAAGGCCAAAAGTTGCCTCTTTAATAACTGTGCGCACACTGTCTAATGCTGACTGGTTGTCGGTGGTTGCCTCCATGTCGCAACTATAGTTGCGACATGTTTTGCTTTTAAGGGAGAGACGAAGCTATTCTCCCCATTCAGTTCTGAAGTTCCAAAATACCTCCTAAGTTTCTAAAACCCACTGCCCTTGCCCGAATTATTTTGGCGAAGTCCCGGCACTCGATCCATCGACCGATTCTTCCCCGGTGGACACTACTTCAACAATTCAAGTAAGTTCTCGACTACTTTTCTTTCTCCTGCACTCAGTCAATTTATTTACATGTACTAGAAATAAGCAAGTTAGTGCTTGTCCGTAACAATTGATCTTTCCCAAGCATAGGAAATACAAGTGTCGCGTGTAGCAAGATATCGGTAAATACCGAGTCGAATCCACAGGGAATGGGTTAGTGCAATGTTTATAAGTCTTATTGTGTGAAAGTAAGAGAAAAGGAAAGAAAACAAGTAATATTGGTGATGTGATTTGGATCTAAACTAGGACTTGAGTTGTGAACAATGTATGTAAATGGTTGGATTCTTAGGCTTCAACCCTAATCCTTCCATAGATACAAATTCCTCTTCTCATTAGACTTCTCAACTTAATACAAGAGTTAGGGTTTGGATCTCCAAGTAATTCCAATAGTGCAATGAGTATATCACTCCTAAGCATTAGATGTGCCAAGTGTAACTTGTCTACATCTAATCAAACCAATGAATATATCCATCCATTCTTGAATATTGAAGATTCACAAAACCCTAATTTCTTGATCAAGCAAGAACAACATACATGCATAGAGAAACTTGTATCTATAGTTAGATTAGGGTCTATAACCTTCAAGTCCAACCCTAGGAATCTATCTAAACATGACTACAAGTAAATCTAGAACAACAAGTAAAATGGAAATCATCATTGCAATAAACTTGAATTGAAAGAGTTGCAAATGTAAAATGTAAGTACTTACCTATAGAAGAACAAGATCCATACAATCATACAAGAAATCTGGAGAAAATCTTCTACATCAACTAGCAATCCAACCTTCAACCTTGTGTTTTGACCTACAATCTCTCTTTCTCTCTCTAAATGCTCTCTAGAACCTAATTACAAGAATAGCACAAATGGGGATCCTTTGGGAGGAAGCCAAGGCTTCCTTTTATACTAGGGCACTCAAATTATTACAAAATGCCATTTAAAGTCGGTTGTCAACTCAAATTCCCGCTCAAATACAATTTGGATCGAAGTCTGCCAGAGAATCCTGCTCGAACCCGGTACCGCGACCGGTTGGTGAAGTGCCCCAACCGGTTGAGAAGTCCATACATCGCTAGTACCTTCAAATCGCCTCAACCCGCAACCGGTTGGAAAGTAGACCTCAATCAGTTGGTATGTCCTCTATCTGTCTTCTCAGTTCCTTGCATCATCACTCCAACCGGTTGGTAAAGTGCCTGCGACCGGTTGGGAAGCTCTCTGACTAAACCTTGAATTCTTTCTTCAACTCCTTTCAAAACGGTTGGGATAAACCCATGGGGACCGGTTGGGACAGCTTCAACCGGTTGGGAGTGACAATCCAATGCTTTCTGTTGGGACTTCAATTCCATGGTAAAGATTGAACTTCAAAGCCAATGGCAACCGGTTGGGCCTGAGCCTCCAACCGGTTGGGATGTGTTCTGCTCAAAATTCAACTTTGCTTCTTCAACCTTGATTGTTTTCTCAACTTCTCTTGGCATTCATTTGTTGATCTTTCATCACTTGGGAATGTCAATGCTTGGCATCCTTGTCTTCTTTACCTTAATATCCCTTTGCAAATCCTATAAGAATTTAACTACAAAACAAAG
>NMUG010006069.1:0-12783 GCA_002855965.1 Monotropa hypopitys | reverse complement strand
ATCTGTGCAGTATAAAAGTCTGAGAGAAGGGTTGTTGAGACTAAGCTTCCACTGTCACCGCCATTTTCCTTCCCTTTCTCATTGTTCCAATTACCTTCTTTACCACCGCATCAAAAATCTTTTCTTTAATCTGACCTCTTCTTGGAGGCAATTGAACCTTCTTCTCCTTTACAATATTGGCGTCTTGATTTTCCATTGTTTGGGTAGCAGAAGTAGAAATCAAGAACAAAGCAGTGGTTAAGGAGAAATGTATGTAGGAGCAGTTAGAGAGAGTTCGTGATCCAGTTTGTGAACAGTACCTCAATGGGGTATATATATGTCTCCAAACCTGACTTGGTGCCAATGGCCAATGCGTGATGCATATGAGGTGGTCACATTGCTGACATCAGCCCTAAATGTGTTGTTGGGCCATTGTAACGACCCGGGCCACGTCAGCACATGTACGGGCGAACCTCAAATGTGCCGCTGAGCCGGAGGTCGATGTTCTCGATCACTACTGATAGTAGACCACTCCGGTATAAGACCGACCGACGGGGGAAGTTGTGC
The DNA here is from genome assembly GCA_002855965.1 of Monotropa hypopitys. NCBI lineage: Eukaryota > Viridiplantae > Streptophyta > Magnoliopsida > Ericales > Ericaceae > Monotropa > Monotropa hypopitys. Next base: position 12,237 of record NMUG010006069.1, on the reverse strand, counting down.
CTCCTCACAGTGGGGAGCAGTCACGTAGGGCTTCCATGTCGTCTGGACTAGATATGAAAAAGGTTTGAAGGGGACCGCATGGCCGGTCCGTCTTGGTTCCTTCGGGTGTCTAGAAAGTCTACTTTGATTGCCGAAAGTCCACATGACAAACCCCCAATTCCGTCCTTCAGTCGTGCAGATGAGATGTGTGTCATAGGTCCAAGAGGTCAATAACCCTGGCTTGCTCCGTGAGTTGCTTGAGGCGGGGGTTTGGGTCAGCCGGGTGGTCTGGTAGAGTGGATCTGAATGTCCTAGATTGAGGTCCGGCTACTACAGTTTGAGATTATTGATGAATCCTTTATTCGATCTAGTGACATGATGATGAGTTGGCTTTTGCAAAAGAAGAGATTCTGAAATGAGGATTTTGGGAAGTGATAAAAGAAATATTTAAAATTAAATGGTTTTAATAAATAAATGTATAAGAAATGGAATCTTTGAAAATGGATTTTGAAAGAAAATTGAGTTATCAGAAATATTTTGGAAAGTGTGAGTTAATTTTGAAAAGTAACGTGATCCATAACTACTCTTAGTTATCATGTTCCATAGTATTCATTGAGCCATCGTCGTTGATGGGTTTTATACCTCCCCCCCTTTCCAGGTGTTCGTTGGTTGATGGTGACTAGATGTCCACTTGTCTAGTTGCAGGAGTTGGAGTCTTTTCTACTGTCATTTAGTAAGTGAGTTGAGTAATATTTTGAGAGAGTTTTATTATTTGTTGTATGAGAGAGATGTACTATTATTGTATAGTCATGTGGGTTGGTCCAGGGCATGTTGTCCAGTGTGCAGATGTTAGTTGTACATTTCTAGTACAATGTGTTATGAGTTTTATTTCTCAATTGAGATTTTTATTCAGTCATATTTTTATAGTATTTTGGGTTTTATTTGAGTTATTGTTAGATAGTTGTGTGTTTATGATTCTCCCATATCACTCTTTTGGATAGTTACCATGATAATTATCCGGATTGGTACGTGACGTATCATGTTTGAATAATTGAATTAAGTCACCGGGAATGCTGAGTATGTAAACCTTGGCAAATAAGGTTAATGATGTGTTTAAAGGAATTTGAAATGAGTTTGTATAATTGGTAAAGTTGCTCTGTATCAGTCTATATTAATTTTGTATATCGAGATGTGGAGAATGGAAGAAATGCTCATATCGGTATATGAATAAATTGTTCATTTGTTCTTAACTGGGAAGGAGGGATACATTTTGATATGTGCATGAGCATATATCGAAATGTGATCACTCTGTTTATGAATAGTAATGTGAAATAAATATATCGAAATGGAGAAAAATAATATCTAACACATATCGAAATATGACAATTCTGTTGAGAATGGGAATGTAAATAATCTAAATTGAAATATGAATGGAGTAATACATATACCGAAATGAAATAAAATGAACTCCATACATATATTGAAATACGAAGAAAATTACAGATGTCGTGTAAAAATGGAGCGATGGTTCTTGTTTGTATCAAATTTAATATTACACTCTCAAACAGTGGAAACTATTATTCATTGAAAACTCAGAAAAATGAAGAGAGAAAAAGGGAAGTCGTAAGTGAGAGAAGAAGGGGAATATCAAGGGATTCATTGTGAAATTGGTCGGGAAAACCAGTAAATAGGCCAAGCAACTTGAGTAATAGGGTAAGATGAGTATAAACTCTCCTTGATTGTTTAATATTCAATTTTCGTAAGACATGGATTGAATTTTGAGATTCAAATTCAAAAGTTCCGAAAATAGGTTTTGAAGGGATTTTTATAGGATTCAATGAATTTGACTAGTTCTAAAATCGATTAGAATGGTGTTTGGGTGTATAGAGTTTGGTAAACCATTTGGGAAGCAAAAAATGTGGCTTTTTGTATGTCAATCTGTGTATTGACGTTTGAGAGAAGATAAACAGTGATTATGGGTTTTTTTTGGGTTTTGAACAGATGTATAACATTTCGATATGTGACAAATTCAAATATCAGAATGTGTTATTACTAAAATCATTCGATATGTGATACCAATCGATATGTGAAATTAACTATACACATATCGAAATGTGCATATATCGAAATAGCTGAGTAAGGCACATATCGAAATGTGATGGAGATCATTCGATATGCGATGAAAAGGGAGAGAATAGTAGGGACAAAGCACGTATCGATATGTGAGTTGGTTGCTAGGTTTTTAGCAGTAAAGAGGGAAGGTTGGAAATAAAATAAAATAAATGGAAATAAATGAAAGATGGAAATCAATAAGTTATGAAATATTTATATTTGTGCAATTTCTTTTGCTTTTGAGATATTGTTTTAGAAAAATAACATGTTTGATTTATCAGGAGATAAGGATGGCACATCTGAACTGCCAAAGGAGTAAACGGCCATACTCAAGAACCTACTGTAAGTTGTTCCGAAATCTCCAAATGCTTTAATTAAGCTTTTATTTATTTGCCTTCTTTTTTGTTTATTATTGTGATTTGATAAATATGATTCCAATGTTAAATTGGATATTAATATGAAGATCAAAGATTAAACCAAAGACCTGGATAATAGCCTCAATGGTAGTTGTGTATGTCGATTAAGCCAAAATTAGCCCAATGGGCATAGATTAAAGGTATTCCTGAGTCACTTTTGTGGCTAGGTTAATGTAGTAGCCGGACCTTGATAAGCACGGGCCGGACGTTCTCAGCCGGATCAATCGGCCAGTCCGGACCTCATCCCATTATATATCGAAGCAATCCAGGGTCGTTAGCCTCACAGACCTCCAGCAAATGACTGTGGCTGAAGGATAGGACCAACGGTTCATCATATGCCCTTCACCATCTGAAGCAGTCTTACCAGACACCCGAAGGAGCCAAGCCGGGCCGGCCATGCGGTTTCCTTCAACCTCTGGCATACCCATTCAGACATCAAGGAAGCACTGCGTCTCCATTCCCCACTGGGAGAAGGAACAACTTCCACCGACGGATGATCCTATGCCAGAGGCATCCACCATCGGCAGCGACAGGGAACAATGACCTCCGGAAGGTGGTATACGGGTCGGTCGTACAACTGCTGACATGGCTCGGGTCGGTTTAACGGCCCAACAGTGCCATAGGGCTGACGTCAGTACCAAGCCTCCCCTCATGTGCATCGCACGCTTACACTTTTGGCGCCAAGTCAGTCCACACTATATATACCCCGTTGATTACTATTCACGGGGACATTTTGGCGGGTATCTCTCTGACCGCTCTTTCAGTTTACAGTTTCCTTCTTCTTCCATTGCTGACTTAGCCATCAGAGGCCCCTCTCGGTCACTGCCGATTGGTGGGCACTGACCCTTATTTTACAGGAGCCAAGTAGGTGATTCCTTTTCTCTTATAGGTGACCGCTCAGCTATCCGAAACACCCACCGCAGCCGTATGGCTAGAGCACAGAGGAATCGAAGAACACTCTGGACTTTTAGTCACCACAATTGGAGATTCTGCTGGGGATGCTATTCCCAGACTCAGGTGACCGACAGTCTACCCCTCTCCTTAGTGTTCATTTCCCTCACGATGGCCTACAACAACTCTCGCGATCGCCACCACCGCCGAGTGCCTCCTGCTCTCCCTACGACAACTAATAATGTTGCGGACCCTCCCCTAGCTCTATTGGGATCCACCTCTCAACAGCTTGACGAACAGCTCCATCAGAAGGACCTAGAGATAGCCTTCCTTAAAGACCAGCTGTCAAGGCTTGCCGGTGGTTCATTCTAGTGCCCATCCATTCCATCTGAAACTTTGTAGGCCGACTCAGAGCACATTATTAGGAGGTTGGATCTGGAGTGATCGGGAAGTATGAACGATTGCGGCCGCTTGGATAAAAGAAAAAAAAATCTGTCGATCCCCCATTTGGGAGCGCCAGTTAGGAGGCCGTCGTGCCCGATCCCCCAAATATCGACCCTCCATCAGTGTTGTATCCAGTTCTCACTCCGAAAGATCTCGTGAGACACATCCCATGGATGATGAGAATTTGCCCCTATTAGGCCGCTTTGCCAGTCACTCAGCCCATGGAAACCTTAAAAGCAATCCACAGGCGCTGCCAGAAAAGGGACAATCAGTGATCCAGTAGACATCGCAGAGCTGGTGACTTCTCTGTCTAGAAGAGAAGACACCCCAGAGGTCATGATTCACCTCCCCCCAGGGACCTCAGGGACCACCTGAACTCCTGCCGGAGACAGATGGCCGCCAGCCCTGAGAAGAGAGTCGTCCAGAAGAAGACATCCATCGACGCTAGGCTCCGACAGCTCAACCTCTCTCCTTTCATCCCAGAGATCGAGCTAGCAACCCTTCCCACAGGCTTCAACTTCCCAAAGTTCACAAAGTATGACCCCAAGACGGATGCCTACACTCATCTCATTCACTATCGGTAAACTATATCCCTCTACACCATCGACGCCGCCGTTATGTGCAAGGTATTCTCCACCAGCCTTGACACTTTGGGCTCCCTCTAGTTCAACAAGCTCCCTCCACGTAGCATTTTATGCTTCAGGGATCTTGAGCGAGCCTTCATGGCCAGATTTGTAACTAGAAGTCGGCAAACCAAGCAGGTCGACGTCCTTTTAAGCCTCAAAAAGCGCCCGAACGAAAGCCTCTGGCAATATGTCGAAAGGTACTGGGAGCTTTTCAATGAAATTTAGGGATGCGACCAGACGGTGGCTGCTTCTTCCTTCAAGAATGGCATGGATATCACTAGCCGGATCTTTGCTGATCTCACTCTCCACCCTTCGGAGGACATGGACGACCTCATGCTCTGGGTGGAAATATTCTGTCACTTGGAAGATCTCCTCGCTGAATGAGCTATCCAGCACCCGGATCAGCAGTTCTCAGCACCACTACCGGCAGGAGGCCAGAGGAAGGTGAACACTGTCAAGGCTGGAAAAAGAAAAGGCCTGAAGGCCCACGAGTTCACCGCAGAAACAATGGTCTTCACCGAGCCCATCTATGTCATGCTAAAGCATATCAAGAATCAGCCATTCTTTGCATGGCCGGACCACAAATTTGGAATGGCCAGCAAAATAAAGGACAAGCGGATCTACTACACCTATCATAAGGAGCATGGACATTTTACGACCAGGTGTAAGCCCTTCAAGTCGTACTTGGAGCTCCTAGTGTAGCAGGGACACCTAACCAAATGGATTGACCAACAGAAAACACAAGAGCTGGCTCAGAGATCTGTACGTCCTATTCAGCCAGAGGAGGATGTTCCGACGATCAACGTCATCCATGGCCCACTCAACAAAGTAGTTGTTGCCTGCCTCCGGGTCGATCAGGCCTATGCCCCCAAGCAGGTGCTCACGTTCGGATCTGCCGTTAAGCGAAAGTACCCTTCCGACAGGTCAGGATGGTCCATCACTTTTACAGAGAAGGATCTCGACCAAGTCCAACTTCTGCACAATGACGCCCTGGTCGTCACCCTATGCGTCGGACCAGCCAACGTCTGGTGCATCCTCATCGATCAAGGGAGCTCTACCGAGGTAATGTACTTCTCCCTGTTTTAAGCACTTAAGCTTTCCTCTGATGATTTTCAGCCAGTCGATGTCCCACTGGTCGGATTCAATGGAGCCCCCGTCTGGCCCCTCGGTAGGATTACCCTCCCAGTCCGGACAGGGTCCAAGATAGTCAACATGGAATTTATTGTCGTTGACGTTCCAAGTCCGTACAATGCCATCCTTGGCCGGACCTAGATCCATTCCATGCAAGCGATTGCCTCAACTTACCACCAAGTTGTCCAGTTTATTGGGATCTCTGGACGACAGGAGGATATTCATGGCGATCAGGCAGCATCAAAACAACACTACATATTAGCTGTCCGGGAGAACAAGGAAATAAAACAAGTTCAGTGGGTAGAAGTTCCGGATACCCCAGTTCAAGAAGATGTAGGTGCTTCAGCAGCCCACAAGGCAGTTGAAGAGCTCATCACTGTGCCGATCAACAAAGACGGTTGTCGGTCATTTCTCATCGGATCCTCACTCCCTCCAGCGGACCAAGAAAGGTATGTGAAATTCTTGAAAGCCAATATCGAGGTCTTCGCTTGGACTCTATATGAGATGCCCGGAGTGGACCCATCGTTCATCTGTCATCAATTGAATATTGATCCCTTCCAGCACCCCATCGTCCAAAGGCCCCGATGCTCCTCTCTGGCACATACCCATGAAGTCGTAGAGGAAGTGGACCGGCTGATAGAAGCAGACACCATCCGGGAGGTCCAATATCCCACCTGGTTAGCAAATACAGTGGTCGTCAAGAAGAAGACCGGCAAATGGCGAGTCTGTGTTGACTACACCAATCTTAATGATGCCTGCCCGAAGGATTGCTTTCCTTTGGACCAGATCGATCAGCTGGTCGACGCCACTGCTGGACACCAAAGACTCAGCTTCATGGACGCCTATAGGGGCTACCACCAAATTTCGATGGCCAAGGAGAATATGGAGAAGACAGCCTTCATCACCCCCAAGGGGGTGCACTGCTACAAAGTCATTCCATTCGGCCTCAAGAATGCCGGAGCAACTTATTAGCGGATGGTCTCTCAGATGGTCTCTCGGAAAATAAGAGACACGATGGAGGCTTACATCGATGACATGATCGTCAAAAGCAAGCGGGCAACCGACCACATCCAACACCTGATGGAGGTCTTTGAGATCCTGAAGAAGCATGGGCTACGCCTTAATACCGAAAAGTGTGCCTTCGGTATGGGCTCCGGCAAGTTCCTTGGCTATCTTGTCACCAGTCGGGTGATAGAAGAGGACCCCTCCCAGATCACTGCGGTGACAAACCTCAGGCCTCTGTCCACCATCAAAGAGGTTCAACGGTTGACTGGCATGGTGGCAGCCCTCAACAGATTTATTAGCCGGTTGTCTGACCTTTGCCGACCATTATTATTGATACCCAAATTTTGACTCAGCCTCCAACTTATTCAGAAATCTGCAGAAATACCTCTTCAGGGATTAATGTGCATATCCGAAATGTTCGGACTCTTCGCGAACAACACCGACGGTATCTGAAAAATTTCAGCAACAGTCAACGAACAGCTGATAAAGTGTTAAGGAACATTTATCTGTCTCAGAATTTAAAGTCGACGCACCAGTCAAGAAAAATTCCAACGGACGGCACTAAAACCGCATCCGAAAAAGACAGAATACCCAGGAATGAGCAAAATCCCACATGAACAGTCAGAGTTCTGTTGTCATACGGAATATTAGCAATAAATCAGTTATCGTGAAGCAGGTAGAAAAATTAAATCTGTCCGATTCAGATCTGAGATTTAATTACGGATGAATGTCGATCCGATCGGTTTTTCGTGCAGCTGACCAGCAGCCTTGGAAATCAGTGAATGGATTTTGTATAGACCTTATCTTCAAAGTCTGGCATTCCTAGTGGAGCAGATTTTCCGGAAGCCGAGCAGTCCAAAAGATACACCTACCGCTTTTCGCTTTATTTACGGCGTCGACCCCCGACTGCCAAGAATCCTCGGGAATGAGCAGAATTCCCCACAAGCATCCGAATTTCCGTTTCTGAATGGAAAGTCAAAGACATTTTTATTACATAGAGGACAGTGTAAAAATTGAATCCATTCGATCTAGATTCGGGATTCAGTTAAGGGTAAACGAAAATCCGTTCAGTTCTCCGTGCAGCTGACCAGCAGCCTCGGAAATCGATGAACGAATTTTGCACGGATCTTATCTTTCAAATTTGGCATTTCTAGTGGTGCAAATGTTTTAGAAGCTGAGCAGTCCTGAAGGTGCAACCTGCGCTTCTCTCTTTGTTCTAAGCAACGGAGCCGAATTTCAGGGATTTCCCGGAAACGTCCGGTTCAAGCCCGGGTCATTTGCTATATTCTTGATCCACCTCTACGATCATGAATATCAAATTTAAATTGTCAAAGTCCAAGTTCTTCAATGGGCCAGCCAAGCGCAAACAGAAGCTTCGGACCAAGATTCAGAACTTTGGGATATTTTTATGATTTTAGATATTTTATTTTCATTTTTATTTATTTTTGCCCAAGAGATAATGTCAAACTCGACCCATGAAGCTTCCTAAATATCCATGCCAGCACATGGGCCACGTGGCAGCCCATTGGACCGAGGTGCCCCAATGTCGCAACTATAGTTGTGACATCTTTTGATTATAAATAGGGGTCAGCCCTCAATATTCTAGAGATCCCACAAGTTGCTTACATACTTCAACTCTCCAAATACTCCCAAAATCCGACAACCCACAAACCAAAAACCTTCGGGTCCTTACTCTATTCCGTTTGTCAACCGCATCTTTGCGAAGTATCCGAACCCCTGTATATTTTACACAGTAAATACTATTTTGATTCTATTATTTTTCGGAGACTCTTGGTAATCTTCTAATCTATAGTTCGGCATTAGTCGATCGGCCGCGTCCGACACTATGCTTTACTATATTTTAAAGAAGTTATCTTAAGAAGTTATCTCCCGGAACTGTATAGATATAGCAATACAATTTGCTTTTATTTGTTAAATACTTGTCTTACTGCTTTCATAACCCATATCTGTTAAAGAATTCATTATTTTATGTCTTTCTCCTCGTTAGAATTCGGCACATGCTTGGCTATGCCGGCTCTACTGTCGCAAACGAGAAGAACATAAAGACGTCTTCGCCTCAAAATACTCGTCGTCTAGCTCAGAATATATCCAGCTCGGTTTATATATATGATATCTTATACCTCTGTCCATATATACGTATATCAGCATATACATTCTATCTCTCTTCAGCGATTAACTTTCGCTTTCTCCAAAATACTTTCAAACAAAATTAATTCCAGAATTCGTACTCTAGAGTGAAAGCTTGCAGTAGCTACTAGACTCGGATTTAATGAATGCCTTGTGACTCGTCCTCGTCCGGAGTACTCAATATTCTGAGGGATTTTTCACACTTAAAAAAATAATTCCCCTCCCCATTTTTCAAAACGCATTCGAAGCTCTGTCCGACTAAAAAATACGCAAAATACTTTTAAATGAAAAACCAATTCCTTTATCCGTACTCCAAAGTGAAAGCTTGCAGTAGCTACTGGACTCAGATTAAAAGAATGTCTTACGACTCGAATCCGTCCAGAGCGTTTTACATTCTGTGGAATTTCCACTAAAAAAGCAAATGTTTTATTAAATATATTTTCGCGGTCGAAGCTCTGTCCGACCTAAAAATGGAAAAATTGTTTTTCACAGTCGAAGCTCTGTCCGACTGTAAAACGTCAAAAACATTTTTAAAACCAAAACCAAGTTCCTCAAATCCGTACTCTGAAGTAAAAGCTTGCAGTAGCTATCAGACTCGGATTAAAAGAATGCTTTATGACCCGGGTCATTCCGGGTCATTTAATATTCTTTGGAACTTCCCAAACAAAATAAATAAACAAAGAAAAAAAATAAAACATTTTAAAACCGTTCGAAGCTCTGTTCGACCGTAAAATACAAAATTGCTTTTCAAATGCAGTCGGAATTCTGTCCGACTGTAGAAAACCTTCTCCAGCCAAAGTTCCGTCCAGCTCAAATTTATTTCTAAACACACAGTCGAAGTTCTGCCCGACAATTATAAATAAAACTATTTAACAAAAATAAAATTGTTTTCCCAAATGCAGTCGAAGTTCCGTCCGACTGTAGAAAACCATTTTTCGCTGAAGTTCCGTCCGGCTCAAAAATAATTCTTTCTTATTAAATAATCGGGCCAAAATCTGCCCGTCAACAACTATTACTCATTTGCTATTTAAATTTCAATTCATTTCATTCATATCAGTAATAATTATTATTTTCTCTAGCCAAGAAAATAATTGATTTCGGATCCTAAAAAGATTAACTTTTGAAAATAAAAGTACCGAAAGGGAGAGTGGGGTGCCTAACACCTTCCCCATTCGTAATTTAATCCTCGAACTTCGAATTTCTGGTTTGCAGACACCTTTCCAAACAAAAAGACATTTTATTCAAATAAAATGACATCTTTTAAATATTCATTTCAAAATAAAATAGCGGTGACTTAGCACACCAAGAATAAAATGCTGAGTGGCGACTCCGAAATTTCCAAACCGGCACACTCAGGCCATCATCTGTGTTTCAAACAAACCCTCTTTTAAATAAATTCCATCAGTGCGGATTCTCCCGTCCCGGAAAACGACTCCTCCCGAAGAGAGGAGACGAGGGAAGGACAGGAAAATTTCCCGGTGCGACAGCTGGCGACTCTGCAGGGACTTCGAGGATTTCGGATTACGAAACCTTTATCAAAAATAAATCTTTTCCGGAATTTCGAAATCAATCAATTCTTGGCTTATTATTACTGATTGCATCGTGTCTTTTTCTTTTCAGAGAAATTACAGGGCGCGTTACTAAAATACACAGGTTCTGCACTTTTGAAAATTACTGCGCTGAAACTATCTTTCTGCTTGCCTTTTTTTGCTTACTGATAAACTGCAAAAAGGATTTTCCCTCATTTTTTAAAAAACAAATCTTTATCTTTATTGCACAAGTACGTTTTTCATGCATCATTTGCATCATCTCCTGTTTTGGATGGAGGTCATTACCGCCCAAAATGGACGAGTCCCTATCAACCTTTCGGGGGCCCAACAGTAACCGTCGGTACCTTAAAACGTCCGATGCAGAAATGTGGCACTCCAACCAAATCACCGACTCTACGATGGTACCCTCACAGGGCCGGAGGTCTGAAGATTTGGGAACCATTAAACTTTCTCAGCCAAACATAGCCACATGCTGCATATAGTAAACCTATTATTGAGTCAAGCCAAAACCCTACTTACTATTTTAGGGCAATCATATACATTCCGAGGGGAATCCTTATATACATATCTATTAAATATTCAAATTTTCCAAAAAAAATACATCTTAGCGTCCGTAGGGATATTGGTATAGATAATATTATGGACTTGTCATTTTTCAAAATCTCCTCACAAATTTACAAATTTGAGATCATCCTCCAGACTCCATGTCCGAGGCATGTCTCGAATTTTAAATTTAAAAGGAAGTCTATATGTCTCCAATTATCCCTAACGGTCCTTTTTTACGCATATATCTGCTTAAATACCATAAACCATCAGCATCTTTAAGAATATTGGTCAGAAATAGATTACGGACTTAGCATTATCTCCCCAAAGATCTATAATTTAAGACCGTACTCCAGACTCCATGTCCGAGGCGCGTCTTGAATTTAAAATCTCAAGGAAGTCCGTAACATCTCCAATATTTCCAAAGACATTTTCTTATATATTGATTCGAGCATAGTGTTGCCATACAGGTACAAACACGGCTCATCTAGATTTTTCAAAACAGAGAATCACGAGATCCCTTGCTAGAGCAATGACCGATGATCAGATTCCCCAAGAGCTAGAGACCGTATCCATGGAGGAACATCTCATCCTTTGCCGATCTCCAGAAAACCTACAGGTCATGATGGAAACCCTGAGAGCTCAGTACCAGGCCCCATCTATTGCACCGCCAACAGGGGTTGACCCGTTGTCATCACAACTTTTGCCTCCCAACATTGAGGCAACACATGGTCCAGCGGAACCACAACCCGCTCCATTTCCACCAACTGCTAATCCGATCTTATCCACGGGGAACTCCCTACAGCCCCCCATAGCCGTTACTCTGCCGGTCCGACTGCAGAACATTCCTGGTCCTCCTGCTCTCCCATATGTCCAGGATGATCTCGAGATCCCGACGAAGCGGGAAGATACACCGCTACTTCTGAAAATCCAGCAGTTGGAGGACGCATTCAAGTCCCTCCGTGGACCCAACGCATACACTTCGACCAGCTTCGAAGATCTATGCTTTTATCCAGAAATGGTTTTGACATCCAAGTTCAAAATCCCGGATTTTTCTAAATACAATGGAACTGAGGAACCCATGACGCATCTACGTCTATATGTCAGGGCACTCTGCGGTTATCCCAATCCAAAGAAGCTAATGATGCATTTATTTCAGCACAGTTTAACCGGGGCTGCCGCACAATGGTTTGCCCGCCTGGACCTCAAGTGCTTCCGTTCCTGGACAGATTTATCGCAGCAGTTCGTGCGCCAATACAGACACAATACAGAGATGGTCGTCGACCGTCTCTTTCTCATTCGTATGAAACAAGAACCGAAGGAAACCTTCGGACGGTACGCCATCAGATGGAAGAGTCAGGCATCCCAAGTTGATCGTCCTCTTGCCAACGC